>MU733398.1:33032-45894 GCA_026770625.1 Nicotiana glauca
TATCAATACTATCCCCGAGTCAGGTAAAACCACTAAGTGTCTCCTCTCTTCGTCATCCAAATGGGTCAGTGATTCTGGTGCCACAGATCATATGACAGGTAACTCTAAACTCTTTCCACTTTTCGGTCACATACCAAATGTGGTGCCGAAATCCATTGCTTGTTCAACTGTGTTGTCTCCCTTTGACGTACATTGTCGATTGGGTCATCCATCCTTGTCTAGTTTGAAGAAGTTATATCCTCAGTTTCAGAGTATTTCTTCTTTAGATTGTGAGTCATGTTAGTTTGCTAAACACCATCGCCTTCCTAAAGTTTCTAGAGTCAATAAACGGGTCGACTTACCTTTTGAGTTAGTTCACACTGATGTTTGGGGTCCATGTCCTATTATTTCTAAAACTGGTTTTAGATATTTTGTTACCTTTGTGGATGATCATTCTCGTGTTACTTGGTTATATTTAATGAAAAATCGTTCGGAGTTGTTTTCAATTTTTTGTGCTTTTTGTGCTGAAATAAAAACTCATTTTAATGTTTCCGTTCGTAATTTAAGGAGTGACAATGCAAAAGAATATTTTTCGGATTTGTTTAAAGATTATATGGCTACAAATGGCATTCTACATCAATCTTCTTGTGTTGACACCCCTTCTCAAAATGGGGTTGCGGAACGAAAAAATAGACATCTTCTTGAAGTAGGCCGAGCACTCCTCTTTCAAATGAAAGTGCCAAAATGTTTTTGGGCTGATGCCGTCTCTACAGCTTGTTTTTTAATAAATCGTATGTCGTCTTCTGTACTTCATGGTAATATTCCTTATAACATTCTTTTTTCCTCTAAGCCATTATTTCCTATTGAACCCAAAATATTTGGTTGTACTTGTTTTGTTCGTGATGTTCGTCCACAGGTAACTAAATTAGATCCAAAGGCCCTTAAGTGTGTGTTCTTAGGGTACTCGCATCTTCAGAAAGGTTATAGGTGTTATTCTCCAGATCTAAAAAGGTACTTAGTGTCTGTCGATGTCACATTCCTTGAAAATTATTCGTTCTTTTCTTCACATGTTTGTAACAGTCCTGCGGAAGAAGATGATACTTTGGTCTACACTGTCACACATCCAGTTAGTTCTCCAACGCCTCTTCCTCAGTCAACCGTTTCCCTTGATCCACCATCCGAGCAGCCACCTGTTCTTCGTGTTTATACCAGGCGGCAACAAACCTCAGCATCCGATCCTTTACCTCCTTCTGCTTCATCGGTAGATCCAACCTCCTGTGTTTCAGATCCTAGTTTGGATCTTCCTATTGCCATTCGCAAAGGTACACGATAATGTACTTATCCTATTTCTTCTTTTGTATCTTATGACCATTTGTCTACTTCCTCTAGTTCGTTTATTGCATCATTAGATTTTGTTAGGATACCCAAAACTGTTCGTGAAGCATTGTCCCACCCAGGTTGGCATGATGCAATGATAGAAGAGATGATGGCTTTAGATGAGAATGGTACTTGGGAGTTGGCCGATCTGCCCACTAACAAAAAGGCTATTGGGTGCAAGTGGGTATTTGCTGTTAAGTTCAACTCCGATGGGACAGTAGCTCGCCTTAAGGCACGCCTTGTTGCAAAAGGGTATGCACAGACCTATGGAGTCGATTATTTGGATACTTTTTCCCCGGTCGCCAAGTTAGCTTCTGTTCGATTATTCATTTCCATGGCAGCTACTTATGATTGGCCTCTGCATCAGCTTGATATAAAGAATGCTTTTCTACATGGAGATCTTCAGGAAGAAGTATATATGGAGCAGCCACCTGGGTTTGTTGCTCAGGGGGAGTGTGAGAAGCTATGTCGTCTTCGAAAATCTCTTTATGGGCTGAAACAGAGTCCCCGTGCTTGGTTTGGCAGATTTAGTGAGGTTGTTCTAGAATATGGGATGAAGAACAGCAATTGTGATCATACGGTATTCTATGAAAAGTGTGATGATGGTATTCTTTTATTGGTAGTATATGTTGATGACATCGTTATTACCGAAAGTGATATTGCAGGAATTTCAACTCTAAAGTCTTTCCTTCACACTCAATTTCAGACGAAAGATTTAGGGCAACTAAAGTATTTTTTGGGAGTTGAAGTTACACGGAGCAAGAAAGGCATCTTCTTGTCCCAAAGGAAATATACTCTTGACTTGTTAGCTGAAATTGGAACGTTGGGATCTAAACCATGCAGTATGCCAATGGTTCCTAACACACAACTCGTGAAAGAAGACGGTGAGTTATTCGAAGATCCAGAGAAATATAGGAGATTGGTTGGGAAACTGAACTATCTTACAGTAACTCGTCCCGATATCGCATACTCTGTCAGCATTGTGAGTCAGTTTATGTCTTCCCCAACAGTCAAGCATTGGGCGGCTCTGGAGCAGATTCTTTGTTATCTAAAGGGATCTCCAGGACGGGGTCTAGTATATAAGAATAATGAACCCACTAACATTGAGTGTTTCACAGGTGCAGATTGGGCAGGGTCAAAAGCCGATAGGAGATCCACGACAGGATATTGCGTTTTTGTTGGTGGAAACTTGATTTCGTGGAAGAGTAAGAAACAAAATGTCGTATCTCGATCTAGTGCGGAAGCAGAATACAGAGCTACGGCACAATCTGTGTGTGAGGTTGTACGGGTACATCAACTATTAAGTGAAGTTGGCTTCCAAACTACATTGCTAGCAAAGTTGTGGTGTGATAATCAAGCTGCTCTTCATATCTCCTCTAATTCTATATTTCACGAAAGGACTAAGCACATTGAAATAGATTATCACTTCGTTCGTGAAAAGATTCAACAAAAGCTCATCTCTACAGGTCATGTTAGAACTGGAGATCAATTGGGAGACATTTTCACAAAAGCTTTGAATGGAGCTCGAGTTGAATATATCTGTAACAAGTTGGGCATGATCAATATATATGCTCCAACTTGAGGGGGAGTGTTGAGATACAGGCTGTTGTAACATCATGTCTAGCATATGTATATAACATGTATACAAGTCATAAAGTAGGTTTATTAGGTGTATGACAACTAATAGATTTGGTGAATTAGTATTATAAATAAGCCTTGTAATCTTCTCTTTTAGATATGAAATATAGAACTTCTTTGGTTTATAACATATAGTTATAAATAGGGCTATTGTAAAACACTTGATAGAATATCAACAATATATTTGTCTCACCTATTTTCCCACATGGTATCAGAGCATCAGTGAAAAAAGATCATTGTGTATCATTCCAACGACATCCAGGAAGAAAGAACTCAGTCACTGCGCAATTTTCCAGTGGCATAAGTGACTGTTCGCGTCAAAATTATTATTTATTAGTGTTGTGCACAAACTAACACCACCACAAGGTCCCCGTAGTCCTGCGACCAAACCCCATAAAACCCCATTGCAAAATCCTACCCATGCGCCCTTACGCGCCGACAAACATGAAATTTTTCAGCGAGATTTGTGCAAGTGTCGGATGCATAAGATCTCTTCTAACTAGTTTCCGACAAAATTCCTTCAGGGCAGTTTACTCGCATAGTGATTCCGAGTCCACCAATACTATTTCCTACATATTCCGGCAACTTTGGAATTTTCCGGCGAGAACAATATTTTCCCAGATATTTCTTCAGTTTTCCCGCAGGAGTTACTGATTTCCACTATTTCAAGTTAAGAACTTGGTTTCCAGAGGTCTTCTTTCCCTTTCCAACTCCATGTAACTAAGAGTAAAGAAAAGTCTCCCATTTATCTTCCTTTTTTTACTCCAGCTCCACCACATAAAACTTAAACACCTATAGCTCTAGTTTCATCACCTAGTCCAGTTCAACCTTCTACAACTCTACCACTCCTGACTTATCATCGTCGTCCACGCCCAACATCAAGCCTGCTGATTCACATCTTCTATCTGACCCTGCTCCTGCTGCAGACTTGCCTCCTCCTAGTCCACCGATTACACTTCGGAAAGGTATATGGTCCACACTTAATCCTAATTCCCATTATGTTGGTTTATGTTATTATCGTCTGTCATCACCCAATTATGCATTTGTATCATCTTTGTCCTCTATCCCATCCCTAAGTGTACAGGTAAAATCATCTAGGATGACGACATGCTTTGATTGACAAGATGTCTGCTTTACATATGAGTGGTACTTGGGAGCTTGTTTTTCTTCCTTTAGGTAAATTTACTATTGGTTGTTGAGTGTATGTAGTCAAAGTTGGTCCAGATGGCTAGGTTGATTGACTTAAGCTCGTCTTGTTGCCAAAGGGTATACTCAAATATTTGGGCTTGATTACAGTGATACTTTCTCTGCCGTGGCTAAAATAGAATCAGCCCGCTTTTTTCTATCCATGGTTGCTGTTCGCCATAGGCCTCTGTATCAGTTGGACATTAAGATTTCTTTCTTCACGATGACCTTGAGGTTGCTGTTCGTCATTGGCCTCTCTATCAGTTGGACATTCTTCACGATGACCTTGAGGTTGCTGTTCGTCATTGGCCTCTCTATCAGTTGGACATTCTTCACGATGACCTTGAGGTTGCTGTTCGTCATTGGCCTCTCTATCAGTTGGACATTCTTCACGATGACCTTGAGGTTGCTGTTCGTCATTGGCCTCTCTATCAGTTGGACATTCTTCACGATGACCTTGAGGATGAGGTTTCTAAGGAGCAACCACGTGGTTTTTTTTTGCTTAGGGGGAGTCTAGTGGCCTTGTATGTCGGTTGCGCTGGTCCCTCTATGGTCTAAAGCAGTCTGCTCGAGCTTGGTGTGGTAAGTTCAGCACAGTTATTCAGGAATTTGGCATGACTCGTAGTGAACCTGATCACTCTGTGTTGTATAGGCATTCTGCTTCAAATCTCTGTATTTATCTATTGGTTTATGTTGACGAAAAAGTAAGTTGAAAGAATATCTCTTTCAACACTTTCAGACTAAGGATCTGGGTAGATTAGAGTATTTTCTAGGTATTGAGATCGCTCAGTCTAGCTCGGGCATTAGGATCTCACAATGAAAATATGCCCGAGACATTAATGAGGAGATGATAATGCTAGGTTGTAGACCCGTTGACACTCCTATGGATCCGAATTCTGAATTTCTGTCAGGAAATGGGAAGCCGCTTAGCGATCCTACAAGGTATAGGCGTCTGATTGGTAAATTAAATTACCTCATAGTACTAGACCTGACATTTTCTTTTTTGTGAGTGTTATGAGTCAGTTTATGGATTCTCCTTAAGATAGTCATTGGGGTGCAATTGTCCACATTCTTTGGTTTAGAAAATTAGCTCCGGGCAAGGGATTATTGTTTGAAGATGGAGTCCATAAGCAATTGTTGGATACTCATATGTTGATCGAGCAGAATCACCTTCTGATAGACATTCTACGTCTGGATATTGTATTTTAGTAGGAGGTAATTTGGTGTTTTGGAAGAGTAAGAAATAGAATGTGGTTATTCGGTCTAGTGCAAAAGCAGAATATCGAGCTATGAAACAACATATGAACTAGTTTGGATCAAACATTTGCTCAAGGAGTTGAAATTTGGTGAGATCAGCAAGATAGAACTTGTGCGTGATAATCAAGCTGCCCTTCATATTGCATCAAATCCGGTGTTCTATCAGAGAACTGAACACATTGAGATTGACTGTCACTTCGTTAGAGAAAATATACTCTCGGGGAGACATTACTACAAAGTTTGTGAAGGCGAATGACCAGCTTGCAGATATTTTCACCAAGTCCCTCATTGGTCCTCGTATTAGTTACAAATGTAACCAGCTCGGTATATGTGATTTGTATGCACCGACTTGAGGGGGAGTGTTAGATAGTTATGTAAATAACCTTAGTCTCACATGAAATAGGAGTAGATTATATATTGTGTATGGCTACTGTAAAATACATAATAGAATATCAACAATATATTTTTCTTCCGTGCTTTCTAGAGTTAGTGAAAGCGCTCGCTTCCTCGCTTTAAGTGAGAAGCGATGCGAAGCGCCACAGTGCCCACTTTCCCATGTGAAGCGACTTAGGTATAACAAAGCGACCGCTTCCCACTAAAAAGTGAGAAGTGACCATGCGTGGCTATGCGAAGGAGCTAGGTCCTATTTTATTGAAAACGAGTTTCAGTGTATTTAGGGTTTTCAACAGAGCATCTTCAACAGTGACTATAGGAGACTAGGGTTCTTCCTCAAGTCTTCATCAGCAACAGGTATGCTATGATTTTCCTCCTTCTTCTTCTTTCTTCTTTCAATGTTTCAATGTCAAAATAGCAGTGAAATGTTGGCGAATTTTTTTTAACCTTCGGTTCTTTCTCAGTTTTGATGCCAATCCTTGGGTTCTTCTTTCTCTGCCTAGTTTTTAATAGAGAATTACTGCCCTTCCTCTAATTTTTATGTCTTTTATTCTTAGTTCTTTTAATTGTCCCTAGTTGATGAAGAAGAAGAAGTTGAAGAAGATGACGAGCAATATAATAAGGATAGTGGAATACCAGAATTTGACAATCTTGTAGAAGAACATGATGTTCATTTTGTGCTTTAATTGATGCTACTATTTATTTTTTGCATTGAAGGATTGAACATTTGCTTACAACTACATGTGTTGTCTATGCAGTATTTATTTTAATTTTTTTTAAAAATTTTTCTTCACTTCAAACAAGCGAGCGCTTCGCTTCTCGCTTTAAGCAAAATGGGGATTGTCGCTTTTACTCGCTTCACGCTCTTCACAACACTGTGCTTTCTCACAGTGGCTTAAATCATGCTTATACGAGAAAACGAACATTTAGGTACCGGATTCATAAAATCCTTAAGAGGGAAATTAGCTTTTTGATTAACAACAATGCCAATATCTCAATCCTATGCGAGTTGGAGTCAGCAATATAAGTCCGACCCTCAACATGGCTTCATTGAGTCCCCTAACAATCTAATGTTTGAAGATTTGGGTTCTCTAGCATTAGAAATTCATTACATTTTCTTTTGGTTTACAAATGTCTAACATGACTAAAAGACTCTTAACGAACTAAACCTTAATCAGAACTAGTTGATATCACGCTATTTTGCCCTTGTTCTTCGTGGACTCCCAGGGAATGTAGGTCTTTTGAGACTATTCTTTCCATGTAATCTTATGTTTACCTCTTCTCCTTTTAATACCTTCAATTACCACGGATTCAAAGTCACAAACCGGTGCTTTTGGAGATCGATGTAGAATATGTCCGTACGATCTCATTCTACCTTCTCTCCCACTTTTCTTTTGGGGATAATGGTGGTGTCCAAACCATTTTGCATCTCAACTAATCCACTTGGTACCTACTACGTGCACAAGTACAATGCACATCTCCCACCAAAGATTAGGCAGATGGTAAAAAATCATTTAGTGTTTTTTTTCCCGCTAGGATTTGGATCCTAGTTCCAGGGCCTTTATTCCCACTTTAGATTCAACAACAACAAAAAACCGAATGTAATTCTATATATGGGGTCTAGGGAGGGTAGTGTGTACGTCCTACCTTATAGAGATAGAGAGGCTGTTTCCGATAACCCTCGGGCTCAAGGAATATATATGTATGTGTGTGTATATATATTGTTGATAGAATATTATATTAATTAGTATTTTATGTTTATTAATTTTAAGTAAAGATAAATTTTATACATTTAGATGTTAAAAACCAAACGGTCTTAATCATTTAATATTTAGTTCTTAATACCGTCTTAATATTCATCCATGCTATAAATACGTATATCATCAAAATAAACCGACAAATTTTCCACTTTAGATAGTTTATCATTTTATCCGGTGTGTGCTACTTGTACCTTCCACTATGTGATCATTTCTCATCCTGTGTAAGCTACCACACATCCATCTTAACATTTGCATTCTTGCAACACTCATTTTGGTGTGTGGATCCGTTAGACTTTACCGGCTTAACATTCGCTCTTCAATGAAACTTATACCTTTTCATCAAAAAAAAGAAAAACAAGATAAAAGAAAAAGAAAAACAAAAAACCGTTGGCTCTCTTATAACTATTTTGTTCTATTACGTAAGGGGATAGAGGAAGGGGCAAGCGGAAAAGGGCCAGTAAGAATTGAACCCACACTTATTATGTAGGAAATTCTAACTGGTACCACTAAACTATAAACCTTCCCGAGTTAAATGAGATTGAATCGATACTCTTTCAGATGCCTGAAACTGTAGCTTTCTCATCATCTCCACTAATTTTAGTAACATACAACTATATCTTTAGGAGTGCATAATCATCTATATTTGGCTTGATTGGTGGCATTAATATGTAAATATTTCTTTTATACAGATCTTTGAGATCATTGGCTTTGTCTATCAATACCTCAAGCTCCTACGTCAAAATTCTCCTCAAGAGTGGATATTCAAGGAGCTCCAAGATACTGCAAATGTGGAATTTAGATACGCGGAGGAGCAACCTCAAGATGATTATGCTGCAGAACTTGCAGGTTATCTATCTTTCCTTGTGTATTTTCTGAGTCTCTTTCTGCTCTCTATAATATTGAAATTGACGGTTGGTTAATTCAAACTGTTGCATGTTGCTAAATCTATTCTTTTTTTTCTTTTAAATAATTTTTTTCCTTCAAAATATGTGTTCTAAACAGTAAGCACTCTCATATTGTGTTCTCACCAACTCAAAGGATCCATTAAATAGCACAAGAGAAATGTTTCCTAGATTATCTTACTTCTGGAAAGGATACTTCAGCAAAGAAATTTTACTTATAAAAAGATAATAGCAAAGATATTTAGGAGATTTTTAAAAATATACAGCTCAAAACAACACTTTGTACCCATGTCGCCGAGTATTTCTTTGTTGCTCGGACTTTTCAAAAATATCGCCGGGTGCGGTTGGATCCTCTAAAAATAGTCTATCCTTGAAGGATCAGACACAGGTGAGGCAGCAATTTTGGAGAGTTCGCAACATAGCGTATTTTCGTTTACATAAGTATAACTAACATTTTTTTGCAACAGTGTTTATACACCCTTATACATTATTATACTGTATTTACACATTTAAATTATGTATCTACCTTGTATAAAAGTGTAACCAATAAAAACAACATTGTATAAAGTGCATGAAATTGTATAAAAGTGTATAACACGTAGCTAGCTGTGTAGATGAACTTCTTCGAGTTCAGTGGCAATTCTTGTTCAAAATCAGTCTAATTAAAAAAAAAAGGCGGTCCGGTGCACTAAGCTTCTGCCACGCGCGGGGTCCGGAGAAGGGCCGGACCATAATGGTCTATTGTACGCAGCTTTACCTGCATTTCTGCAAGAGGCTGTTTCCGCGGCTTGAACTCGTGGCTTCGTGGTGACATGGCAGCAACTTTACCGGTTACGCCAAGGCTCCCCTTTTTCAAAATCAATCTAAATCTTCGTGAAAGGACTTGAAATTTTGTAGACAACCTCGTTAGACTATTTTCAACAAGTCTAAACAACACCTGCTCGAAATTTCACACAAAAATCGGTTTTGAAATTCAGTCCCACTTCTTCAAGCTTGTTCAACAATGGTTGGTTACGATTCAATCTGATTTTCACTTCCCAAATCTTACAAGATCAATACTCTTACCATGATTTGAACTCTAAACACAAGAACAAATCGAGTTTTTCAACTAACATTCAATAGGACTCACAATTTTCCGATTCAACTTTGAAGATATGAACTAAAAGATTTTAACAATTGAGATTCCTAGACTTACCTTCCTAATCAGAATGCAAAAACACGGATGAATTCGCTGCTTGTCTAGAATTTTCGAGATTTGTGTGGCGGTTAGAGAGGAGAAAAGAGAGGACATAGAAAAAGCAATCTGTTCTTTTACAAATTGTATACAAGGTGGGTTATATCTGGTAATGTTGGATGAAATGATGATGTATTAACATGTGCATCGCCATAGGGTGTACAAATGTCAAGAAATATTAGGATAACTTGAGGTAAGCAGTTGAAGGTGAGGGGTTTGGAGCAACTGTTTAAGCACAATTGGTTAGCCGAAAACTTTACTTTGGATATTTCATTTATGACAAGGAGAAGCTTCCTTAGTTTCCCGTAGCCCACAGGGTTCAAGAAGAAATGGAGATTAGCTTTGAGCTCTTTCCTTTAGAATTCTACCTTGACTAAAAGAGACACAAGTATGAGTGCATGCTACTAGCAGGAGGATGGAATAATCAAGGTTCGAGCAAGCAAGGTCAAACACGATAGTTATCTCAGGAAAAAAAGAGAGTATGCTCACCCTTTTGATGGGGGTTGCAGAGTAGTTGGTTGTTTGCAACAAACATTTTATTTTATCTGTGGGAAGTTGTTCAGAATTTCTTTCATCCTTTTCCTTCTTTATACAGTAGGGTGTGATGTGTAACATCGGAAGTCTTCTATATCTCAATCATATTTCTCGTATCTGCTAATATAGTTTCTTTGTTGCAGAGGGTTTGCTTGTTTATCCTCCCAAGCATGTCATTTATGGTGACTATGCATATGATCTTTGGGATCCAGAGTTTATAAAGTATGTTTTAGATTTCTTCAGGCCCGAGAACATGAGAGTTGACGTTGTAACGAAGTCTTTTCAGAAGTCAGATGGTAACTTCCACAACTCATTTTTCTTAGTACTTCAAATTTAAAGTAGCATGTTTGTCCTGTAAAAGATGACTTTGGTACCGAATTCTGTTAATCAAGAAAAAGTGTAGACATAGGATTAAAAAAGGTGTCTTGTGATACTTTCTTCAGGTTATAGCTTGGAGTATTGATTCAATTGACTGGAAGAAGAATTTTCCTGGAATTTGTTGTGATTTGAGCTCTTGTGTAATTTCCATTAGTTTATTTTATGTATTGATAATGCGGGATATGCATTGATATGAAAAACTGCAACTAAAATAGTGCATGTAAAGCATTCAAAATAGGAGGTGGGGGAATAATAAAGAAGAGTTCAAATGAAATTGGAAAGTTCATCAGCTCCTTGATCAGATGGTTTCTTAACCCAAGAGGATAATCTAAATGGATATCATGCTGGAAATGGTAAAGATCCTTTTTTTTCAAAAAAATCCTCTATCTTTTATTCGGTCAGGCAAATCAAACTGTCTTCAAAGCTCTGCTTTTCAAGGGATGTTAGGTTCTATGCCATAAAAAGATGGTAGAACATTCAAAAGATGATTAGCTGTTCCTTCCTCTTTCTTACAAAGATTCAGTTTTTATTTTGTTTTATTTTTTGATAAGTAAGAATCAGTTTGCTAATCTGAATCCTCCAAATTGAAGATTATACCAAAATCAAATTATCCCAGTATATATGCTGTCGTATCAGAATTTAAACCTCAGAGCTGTACTACTTTCCCAGATATGTTTCCAAGAAAATGTATCACTAGACTGGCTCCAAGATATGAAATTTGCATTACTGGATTTGATAGAGAAGATGCAACAAGTTGGGGTTTTGCAGATAACTGATCCACTTCCCCGCCCTACACATCTTATTCAGATAAAGTTTGCAAGTAAAACTTCGCTTCATGTGCAACAATGTGATCTTTGGTGAAAGCACTTGTTCTCTTATTGTGTTTTGTATCTGATTATATATCTATCCTGTACTGCTGATGCATGCATCAGACAAATTTAATTTTTAGTCGAATGAGCAGAACTCCAGAGGCACCTCAGCTTGCACGCCATTTTGTTTCTGGGACACAGCTTCATGTTTATACCCGTTCTCCTTTCCATTCCTCCCCCCTCCCCATTTTGAAAAAAAGAAAGCCATAACGTATACACTGAATTGTCTCTTTTATTCTTTCTGGGTTTGCCCCTTTTCTTTGTGGTTCTTAATGTCCTCCTTTCTCTCTCAGATGTTCAGCAGGAACCATGGTTTGGGTCACGATATGTGGAGGAAGATATTCCATCCTCTCTGTTTGAATTGTGGAAGGACCCTGAAGAAATTAGTGTCTGCTTACATTTGCCTGCGAAGAATGAGTTTATTCCATCTGATTTTTCAATACGTGCTGAGAAGGCTAACTGTGATTCGAAAAACGCTAAACCACGATGCATACTTGAGGAACCGCTGATGAAGATCTGGTACAAGCTAGATAAGACATTTAAGCTACCTCGTGCCAATATATATTTCCGTATCACACTAAGAGGGGGTTACAGTAATTTGAAGAATGCCTTGCTGACTGAATTATTTATTCACCTTCTAAAAGACGAGCTGAATGAGATTATATATCAGGTTATTTACTTGATTGTTCCCTTCTACAAATATGAACAGCTTCTAAATTGCTCTATTACATAAGAACTACTAAGAGCAGATGTAATACCATCAAATTTTTCTTAATAGTGGTATTTTTAGTTGTTGAATTACTAATATTCCTTCGTGGTATTTGGCTGTTGTTGCATCTAAATGCAGGCTAGTGTGGCTAAATTGGAAACTTCTATTTCTCTATATGGTGACAAGTTGGAACTTAAGGTCTATGGCTTCAATGATAAGCTTCCGGTTCTTTTATCGAAGTTTTTGGCAATGACAAAATCATTTTTGCCCAGGGATGATCGCTTCATGGTATATGTGAATGCTTTGAACATGCTTCTTTTGATTTATGTTTTCTTCAATTTTGCTTGTTCTTTTGCTTGGATCTTATGTTTCTCGTCATTTATTGTTGCTGTTCTTTGAGAATATGGTGGAGGCAAAGAAGGCGGCGTTTGCTAAGCTGGCAGGGAGTACGAGCGAGGAAGAGAGGAGTCTAAACAGGGAGAGCTACAAGGTGGCGAGTAGGGAAGCTAAGCTGGCGGTTACGGAAGCTAAAAATGCGGCGTTTGGTCGTATGTACGAGGAATTAGGGGAGAAAGGCGGGGACAAGAAGTTATTCCGTTTGGCTAAAGTGAGAGAGAGGAAGGCTCAGGACCTAGACCAAGTTAGGT
>MU733398.1:47509-99323 GCA_026770625.1 Nicotiana glauca
TATCGTGCTCCCTATGGTAGTTACTGTTAGGTGTTATTGCATGCCTTTTAATTTACGGTTTTATGTGTAGTTATCTGTTTATGCATTTTCTGCTGGAGTCACTAATGCTCTTTTGTTTTTCCTTTTCTTTTTCTCCTCTTTCTCTTCCCTTTCACTTGAGCTGAGGGTCGATTGGAAACAGCCTCTCTGCCCTTTCGGGTAGGGGTAAGGCCTGTGTACGTATTACCCTCCCCAGACCCCACTTTGTGGGAATACACTGGGTAGTTGTTGTTGTTGTTCTTTGAGAATATGGGGACAGAAATAAAAGGGGATGTGGCAAAAGGATTTTCCTGAAATTCACTTCAATTACTGAATTTTTGCGTCCCTGTTTACCCATCAGATACAAAACGAAATGATGTTTTTTTAGTGTGGGTATAGTTGAAGGAAGAAAATGTTGAAAGGTTTCCATTTCTTCTATACTCTGTTCTTGAGTAGTGAAAGGATGGTTCTTTGATGATCCTCGGCTCTTTCATTTTTAACTTGCTCGTTCACTTTCCTCTTAGTAAATGTTTCAATTTTTGAATGTGTGTAAAGGTAGTTTTTGGAAACAGTGTCCAGATTGTTGTTATGTTTTCCCTTACTTTTCTAATGAAGGGGTGTCTTTGGGGAGTTCCTAGAAAGGCTTTTCTCCTGATCCATGCAAACTTAGCAAAAAATAGGGCTCAATGAAAGAAAAAAGATCTTTATTGGCGATACCAATTAGTTGGGATTAAGTTTTAGTCATGTTAGTATGTTTTTGGTTCAATATTTTTAGGAATCTTTTAGGTGTTGTTAGAGATTTATATGCCAGTAAAAAATATTGAGAACTGTAGTACCTTATATTTTTAATTTCAAATTATTTATATAATATTGGACGAAGATGTGCTTAAATGGAGCATTGTGGACAGTAAGGTGCATGTTGAATGGGCTTCTATGTTTAAAGCCCGTCTTTGTTACTGAAGACCTTTCTGGCTTCTTTGCAACGGTAACTGTTTAGTATCTTTAGCATAAGCTAAATGTGTTGCATGCTTGAGCATACATTCGCTGCCTGTGATAATGATTTTGCTCTAAATGAGATTTAGGTGTTTTATTTCTTGGCTTCTTGCAATAAGGGTGAAGTTTGACAGGTTATCAAGGAAGATATGGAAAGAACTTTGAAGAACACTAACATGAAACCATTGAATCATTCATCATACCTGCGATTGCAAGTCTTGTGTCAGAGCTTCTGGAACGTGGAAGAGAAGTTGCTCTTGTTAAATGATTTGACTCTCTCTGAGCTGAAAGCTTTCATTCCAGAGCTTCTTTCCCAGGTATGCCATTTAAAGTTTAATATCTTTAAGTGATCTGCAAAATGTAATTGACTTATTGACAGTTATATGTGAAGGCTCTGACCTTTTTAAGAGCCTTATTTTTTTTAATGATGTTATTAGTGAATGGTTGTGTATATATGAAATAGTTGAAGGCGAAGACACAACGTATGTTCTTAGACTAAGCAAAACTGCAAAAGATAGGATAAAGGTTTTGGTATCATGTTTCTTGGCTAATTGTTGCCTCGAAATGACTCACAATGGATAAATGAGCTGAGAAATAATACTCAATGTTACTTACCAAAAGATATGACTGAATGTACTATTTATTGCAAATTATAATGCAGACCAATGGATTTAGCCAGTTACATCGATGCAACAGTTTTTAGCATTTTACCATGCAACCACTGATCGACACTTTGATTGGTTCCCTGTTGTTGCATGCTACTCCTTTAGCTCTTTGTTACTGAAAAATTCTGTTGGCAAGGAACATTACCAGTTATGTATTTCTAGGTTATTAATATTTACAACGGACATATCTGGTAACTGGAGGATCCACAAGCTGGAAATGAAATCAGGAGATTGTCAAACCTTTTGTCTTTTGGTATTCTTTCATCTATGAAGATGGGAGGTCTATGGAGTTTATGAGAAAAATAAAAATCACAAGCAGAATGCTAAATCTAAAAAAGGCCCTCTGCTAAGGCTGGTGTATGACATTAACTACGGTAGCTGCATGTTTGCTAGAATCGATAAGGATGTCCAGCAAATGGAAGAGAAATATTACGATACTTACTTTGAGTCTGGCAGAAAATGATAATCCCCCTTTTAGTCTGACTGTTTATTGGCTGATGCGGGGTTGTACACAGGTTGCACTTCACACGATCACTCATTTCGTGCCTTGTGACAGATGTCATAAAAATGAAGAGTCTATAGGGCAAATCATTTGTCACTAACCTCTCTATTTTTGCAGCTGTATATTGAGGGTCTTTGTCATGGAAATTTGCTGGAGGAAGAAGCACTAAACATATCAAACATTTTTAAAAGTAATTTCTCTGCACAACCGCTACCATCTGAGATGAGGCATAAAGAGTATGTCATGTGTCTTCCAGCCGCTGCTGACCTAGTCAGAGATATCAGAGTAAAAAATAAACTGGAAACAAACTCTGTGGTTGAGGTAATTAAACATGATTTTTTATGCATCTTTCTCTTCTTTTAAGACAAGAGGGGTTGCTCAGATGGTAAGCAACCTCCACTTCCAACCAAGAGGTTGTGAGTTCGAGTCTCCCCAAGAGCAAGGTGGGAAGTTCTTGGAGGGAAGGATGCCGATGGTCTATTTGGAAACAGCCTCTCTACCCCAGGGTAGGGGTAAGGTCTGCGTACACACTACCCTCCCCATACCCCACTAAGTGGGATTATACTTTGTTGTTGTTGTTGTTGTTGTTCTCTTCTTTTAATTCTCTCTTTCTCTCTTTTCTTTTCAGTCTTTTTGGTTCCTCCATAAATCCGATGAATCATGTGATCCATGCTCTTTTTTTTGTCTGCAGCTGTATTTTCAGATTGAACCTGAAGAAGACACTTCCTTGATAAAATTAAAAGCAGTAATAGATCTCTTTGATGAACTTGTGGAAGAGCCACTTTTTAATCAGCTAAGGTATAATGAGACTGTTCTCTCTTGTATGACCACCTGTTGAGGCTTCAATAAGTACTGAGATTGCAGGTGTATAGTTTGATTCTTCTCAAGCTCCAAACCGCCCTTAATAGTGAGAGAGTAAATTAAATACAACTTTCTTGTGATAATTGTTTCGACTCATATTCTGTGAGTCTGACATGCTTTATGTGGAAGCCACATTGTTATACATGCTTTGTCTGGAATTTTCTATAGTTCCTTTGAATCCGTTATACATGCTTTGCGTGGAAATTTCTATAGTTCCTTTGAATTCTGACCCACCTTACGCCTCTCTGGTAGTAAAGTATTTTCCTTGCACGCATCTTTGATATTTTCCAATGGGACCTTTTCTGGATGTGTTCATCTGATTTCATTACCTCGTATACACTCTGAGTGACTCATCTTCAAGTGTTCTTATGTTATATTAATTTTAGGTTGTCTTTTTAATTTTCAGTCGCTTCCTGTATCTTTGAGAACATTTTTTATGTGTGCTTTTATCCTTGTTATGTGTGAACCAGCAAACATGTCCATAATCTGTTTGCAGTTATGGATTTCTACCTTAAGGACTGTCACTTGATTGAATCTACATTTTCTACTCTGAAATAGGACAAAGGAGCAGCTTGGTTATGTTGTTGACTGTAGTGCACGTGTAACATATCGCATAATGGGGTTCTGTTTCCGTGTTCAGTCATCTGACTATGATCCTGTCTACTTACAAGGGAGGATTGACAATTTCATTGATGGTGTTAAAGAGTTGTTGGTAAGCTTAAACTTTAGTTTTGTTTAGAGTTTCGTGAGTAGCTCTATGTTTTATTTAACTACTTGCCTCTTCTGCTGCTTTGGGTTTTGTCATAATACCTTTCCGAAAAGTAGAAGATGGTTCATAACACATGTTTTGAAATACCAAAATTGTACATTGTGTCGAGATATATGTTGCATGGAGTAGGATATTAGTAGCAAGTGCTGCTGTTTGAGGATGTTTTGGAATTAGGAATTCATGTGTGCACAATAAGGATTGTGAATTAGAGTGCAGCTAAGATGAACTAAGTTATATATTATCTGAAACTTCCTAGGGTAGGATTGAATTGTTTAGTTGTTGATCAGAGACTTTGCATATGCCTAATGCTATTCATGACTAGGATATGTCCCAAGGTTATATACTTGAATTTTAATTTACGTTATTCGTTGGGTACTGGGATGAGATGAATAGGAAGATAGGGTTTCTGATGTTTGCACAGCTGCAATTTGGCGATTTTTAATTTCAGGCACATTATTGAACATTTTTCAATTGACAGGATGGCCTCGATGATAAATCTTTTGAGAGCTACAGAAGTGGGTTGATAGCAAAACTTTTGGAGAAAGATCCATCGCTCGCATATGAAACAAATCGTTATTGGGGTCAGATTACTGATAAAAGGTATTTGGTCTATGCCATGTTGCACAATGCTGGGTATTTAGATGTCACCCATTAATAACGAAGAATTTTGGAATGTGATTGCATTATTTTTTGCAGTATATCCTAATATTTTAATCATAATATAGTTAATGTAAACATCTAGAATCATGTAAAAGCTTTTCAATACAAAAAATGCTAACAGCGATATTTCTTTATTATCTTTAAGTACGGCGAAATCAAGTTTGCAGAATGCTCCCAGTCACCTTTCCCAAGGTTAACATCTCCTAACTTTTCTATCTAGCTGCACCACCTTCAAAGGGTTTTTCGCCGGCAACGTCAAGCAGATTTTCTTTTCTTAGCCGTAATGGATGACAATACGATATATTTTGCTGTGGGTTTCAAATCGTATGATATTACCCGGGATGGATCAAGGGCAGAGACATGGTACAACTGGACAGAACGAAGTCACAACATGATCAAGAGAACTTTTTTCAGCCAAAAGACGATGAAATGGCTATGTTTTGCCATCAAAGAAGCTTCCAGAACAAAAGGAAACTCAGTTAGACAATGGATATTCCAAGATCACCTTTCAAGAATATCTACGGCATACTTTCGTTGTGAGATCACAATACCTGAGCTAGACTGAGTGACCTCAATACCCAGAAAATACTTTAACCTGCCCGGATCCTTTGTCTGAAAGTGCTGAAAGAGATGTTGCTTCAACTTACTAATTTCATCCTGATCATTGCCGGTAATAACAATATCGTTACATTAATGACTAGATAAATACAGAGATTTGAAGCAGAATGCCGATAAAACATAGAATGATCAGCTTCACTACGAGTCATGCCAAACTCGTGAATAATTGTGCTGAACTTACCAAACCAGACTCGAGGAGACTGCTATAGACCATAAAGGGACTGGTGCAACCGACATGCAAGTTCACTAGACTCCCCTTGAGCAATAAAACCAGGTGGTTGCTCCATATAAACCTCATCCTCAAGGTCACCGTGAAGAAAAATATTTTTAATGTCCAACTGATAAAGAGGCCAATGACGAACATCAACCATGGATAGAAAAAGACGGACTGATGTTATTTTAGCCACGGGAGAGAAAGTATCACTGTAATCGAGTCCAAATATCTGAGTATACCCTTTGGCAACAAGACGAGCCTTAAGTCGATCAACCTGGCCATCTAGACCAATTTTGACTGCATACACCCAACGACAACCAACAGTTGATTTACCCGAAGAGGAACAAGCTCCCAAGTACCACTCGTATGTAAAGC
The DNA here is from genome assembly GCA_026770625.1 of Nicotiana glauca. NCBI lineage: Eukaryota > Viridiplantae > Streptophyta > Magnoliopsida > Solanales > Solanaceae > Nicotiana > Nicotiana glauca. The sequence continues at coordinate 53,185 of MU733398.1, forward strand.
AGACATCTTATCAATCATAGCCTGTCGCCACCCTGGATGAGACAGTGCTTCACCTGTAGGCTTAGGGATGAAAACAGAGTACAAAGATGATACAAATGCACAATGGGATGATGACAGGTGATGGTAACTTAAACCGACATAATGTGGATTAGGATTAAGTGTGGACCATATACCTTTTTGTAGTGCAATCAGTTAACTAAGAGGAGACAAGTCCACAGTATTAGCAGGGTCACGTGCAGGACGTGAATCAGCTGGGCCTGATACTGGGTGCGGACGACGATGATAAGTTAGGTGTGGTAGAGTTGTAAAAGGTTGAAGTGGACTAGGTGGTGGCACTGGACTAGGTGGTGGCACTGGAGTTATAGGTGGTGGAGCTGCAACTGGAGCTGTAGGTGGTGGAGCTGTAACTGGAGCTGTAGGTGGTGGAGCTGTAACTGGAGCTATGGAGGAAGATGAATGGGAGATAGTGACTGAATCTTCAAAAGACGGAACTGGTAGCACCTCAGAAATATCTAAGTGATTACCTAGACCTGTGAAGTATGACTGGGTTTCAAAGAAGGTGACATCAACAGAATAAGAAACCGCTGGAAGTAAGGAGAAAAGCATCGATATCCTTTTTGCGTTCTCGAGTAACCCAGCAATACGAGCTTAAGAGCACGAGGAGCTAACTTATCTTTTCTTGGAGTAAGGTTATGAACAAAACACGTACTCCCAAAGACGCTGGGTGGAAGAGAGAACAAAGGTAAGTGGGGAAACAGGACAGAGAATGGAACTTGATTCTGGATGGCTGAAGATGACATACGATTAATAAGATAGCAAGATGTAAGAATTGCATCCCCAAAAACACAGCGGAACATGAGATTGTATGAGTAGGGTATGAGCAGTTTCAATAAGATGTCTATTTTTTCTTTTAGCCACCCCATTTTGTTGGGATGTGTACAGATAAGATAGTTTGATGAATAATCCAATGGGAGTTCATAAACTGCTGAAATAGGGAAGACAAATACTCTAGGGCATTATCACTACGAAATGTGCGGATAGAAACCCCAAATTGATTTTGAATTTTTGCGTGGAAGGTCTGAGAAATAGAAAACAACTCAGATCGATTTGTCATAAAAAATATCCAAGTGCACCTGGAATAATCATCAATGAAACTGACAAAGTAGCAGAATCCTAAGGTAGAATTGACACGACTAGGACCCCAAACATCTGAATGCACTAAAGTAAAAGTGACTGCTCGATTATCAAGACGCCGCGGGAAATGGGAGCGGGTATGTTTACCGAGCTGACATGACTCTCACTTTAGAGTAGACAAGTGAGATAAGCCAGGTACCGTTTTCTGAAGTTTTGACAAACTGGGATGTCCCAACCGTTTATGTAATAAATTCGGTGAATCAGTAACGGGACAAGTTGTTGAAGGAAGACAAGATGTGAGTCCATGTGATTTTGCAAGGATAAGATAATGAAGTCCTTCTGATTTACGTTCGGTATCAATGATCCGCCCTGTACTTTGTTTCTGTATAAAAACAAGGTCATCAAGAAATAAAATAACGATTTAAGTGATTTGGCTAAGCGACTAACGGCTATGAGATTAAAAAGACTACCGGGAACATAAAGAAACCATGGGTCATTGATTCAGATGCATCTGATTACATTCCTGGTAACAAATCTCTTTTCACTAGTATTTCATATTCTCATCAACAATTTTGTCCATGGATTCTTGAAAAGGAAAAAGGCAAGAAAAATTAATGTTTCTAAAGTTTCAACACATGCAACTGAAAAAAGGAGCTGAAATAGGGAAAATCATTTTAAAAATCAAGAAATAAAAGGAAGCGAAAATGTTAATTAGTTAATACATTATTCTACTAATCTTCAATTGTTCATGTCGTCTAGGCTAATAATTTAGTAAAAATTTAATTCTAGAAAGTGGAAACGTGAATTGCACATTTGCCAAGGATATACCACAAAAAATTTGTAGGTGAAAAAGAATTTTTGATATAATAAGAGAAATAGTATAATGTGCCTTAGTGATCGGACAATCTGTTATACACTTTTATAGAGCAAAGATTGTAAACAGGACTCTTACAAAATTGTAACTACTGTGGAAGAAGAAACATGAAATGTAAAACGCATGGAGTAATAATTACGAAAATTTAGTGGCTGCATCAATTATAGGTAGATGAACAATTCTCCATCTTTAACCACTTTAATGTAATAATAAAAGAGTAATCATTTTGTGGAAGTAGTTTATCAAAGAGGTTATTGTACTTTGCTAAACTGTAGGGTTGATTTGCTGACTATATGTGTGTATGTATTCACATGAGGTATTATAACGTAGTATATATGTTAACCACAAACTGGCTCGGAATCCGGTTGATTCAACTCCAAATAGCTAGCCTTTTGCTTTGTCAAATGAAAATAGACAAAGAAATGGCTTCAAATTAGTATGGATCTCATCTCTGTTTCACTGATTTCAGGTACATGTTTGACATGTCTGAGAAGGAAGCAGAGGAGCTGCGGAGCATCCAAAAAAGTGATTTAGTTGAGTGGTACCATACTTATTTAAGACGACCATCCCCCAAGTGCCGGAGACTCTCTGTTCGGGTGTGGGGTTGCAACACTGACTGGAAAGATGCGGATTCACCTGTAGCATCTGTGCAGGCCATCAAAGACCTCACTGCCTTCAAGAAGTCAGCCAAGTTTTATCCAAGCCTATGTTGAGAGCTATAAATTCCTATGAACTTCCTGTATCATTAGTTTTGGCTAGTTAATTGTCGTCTTGAGGTCTTTGTTTATTGTTTGAATATGCGGAAAACTGCTTAGGTCTTGATCATAGAATATCTGGAAGACTCATTATTTGACAAAACTTTCAATAAACCACTGCGTTCATTGATTGGTAGGGGTAGAAATTTATACTTGCATATTGTAAGTTATGTAGCTTCAGATTCCATATGGAAAATTGTTTTCCATTGGGTTTTCGTATTCAAGATCAGCTGTAATGAAAGTGTGGAGATTCCTGCACCCACTCTTTTTTGAGTGTGTTCTTTAGCTTCTTCAGTTGTGCCCCTCGCCGTTTTTGTGGATGCTGTTGTAGGTTAGGTATTTATCTGAAACTTCGTAACCTTTGCCCGGACTGGAGGTAATAGGAACATACAAATTTGCCTTGTTCATGCTCGATGTCCTGCTGAGGGTTTGTAACTGCTAATCACATTATTATTCTCACATAGGTGTTTGTATTACTTTCAGTGACACTGTTGAGTTTATGAAGTTAGTTGGACAGTAGTATTCATCGAATTAACAATGCTACTTTTACAATTGCTTGGTACTTTTTAGTTTGTGTTGTGCATGGCTGGTTAGTTTCTGCATTTTAATGTGCCAATAATTAGTTAGTATTTCTGGATCACCAGATGTGATTTTTCTATTAGGTGCCCATGATACTAGTAAGTATTGAGAAGCTACATCTATTGTTGAAACCTCTATTTTGTAGACATCGTTGGATCAGGGGAAAACATCTTTTATTTTTAGACATGTTAAGGGTCCAGGAAAATCTTTCCAGCTTTGTTTTCCCTAGACGTGTTCTATCCAAGGATATCTTTCCAAATCACAAACCATATCGTGAGCTTTTTCTTACTGATATTGTGATGCCGTAAGAACATGTGAAATGTCGGAATTCCGCAAGTAGATTACATATTGCATTTAGGGGTGGCAAACGGGCAGGTTGGGTCGGATGAGCGGGTCAAATAGGTAATTTAAAAAATGGATAAATTATCTGACCTGACCCGTATTTGAGATGGAAAAAAATGGGTTTATCTGGCGGATAATATGGATATCCATATTATGCATGACTTCTTAAATATTATCACTTATGAGAGAATTCCTAGTCTTCCAAACTTAAGGAATTCCAATTTGAGGTTTTACAAATATAAAAATTAATCATATTAGTTATTAATTGGTTATCCATTTGGTTAACCATTTTCTAAGTGGATAATATGGTTCTTTATCCATATTCAATATGTTTTTAAATAGTTCATTATCCAACCCATTTTTTGATGGATAATATAGGTAGATATCTATTTTCTTTTAACCATTTTGGCACCTCTAATTGCATTATGAACTTGTTTTCTGGTAACCTGTCACTAGTTTTAGGATGGTTGATGTTGTTGGACAGGATAAAACATCAAGTATAATTCATGTATAACCTAATTGAATGCTGTGTTGGGCAATTTCTAACTGCTTTAGCAACCAAGTGTATGAACAGAAAGTGCACATGGTGGGCTTATCATCATCATGTGGCTATGTATCACAAAGTCCTACAGCAGAGGTCTTTTTAATAAACGGGACCCTGCCTCCTCTGTCAGTATTTAATTAGCAGGAGAGAAGGTAGATAAAATTCATACGGCTTCTGGTTGGGACAAATTGTGTGACGACATGGTGGTCTTACACGATATAAAAACAAAGTTTGATGTGTTATATTAAACTGTCAAAATCTGAGATACAACTTTTGTTTGGGGTCGCGGAAATAGTTGAACGTAGTATACCTACCAGGCTACCACTACTGTTGAGGACCATGTCACATGAATCTTTTATTTCATATGATATACTCATTTAAGCAGAGGTGCTGTTCTTGGCCATACCCGACTTGATAAGGGGAGTCTCGTAGGAAGCATATGTTCGTGACATGTCGAGAAAAATAGATTCATCATGTAGAAGAATCATTAACACTTGAAACATGTAGTATTTGTTAGCCTGTGAATTAGCAACCGATTTATTTGTATAATTTGTTTATTAATGTTGAATTATAACCAAAGGCACACAACTTGTATCATTTTGTAGCTTCATTGTAAGTAATTTCCTAATTGAATTAAAAATATAAAAGCTCATAGCGTAAGTAAAAGAATAAAAGAACGTCACCAACTCACCATACAGGAAAAAAGAAAAAGCCTCCAAAAATATTAATCTGGACAGAGCAGAAACATTATATTTTATTGCCGTATCGAATATACTTGAACTGTCGACAGTATTCATGGAAAACAACTACGATAGTGTATCTGCTAAAATTATTGTAGGTTATTATGGTATATTCTGTTGACATCCCACAAAAAATCATATCACCTCAAATAACTAAATTCAAGATTTTTGTAGAGAAGTGTTTCAATGGTTTGTAAGTATACGGTGACATGAAAGTAAAAGCACGTTAAACGAGTCAATTTTTTGACATATGTGAAATCTTAATTCCAGCATTTTTATTTATTTATAAGATTTGATCATTTTGGGTTGATGATTGAAAAGGATAGATGACTGAAAGAGAAGCAGCAAATCTGGAACTGCCCATGTTCCCCACCTAACGTGGTAGGTCCTTCTCAGTTCTCATACCTCACCTTTTAACTGTGACACACCCTTCCCCATTCTTTTTGGCATGTTTACTATCTAAGATATTGCTAACTTTTAGTGCAGAAAGTATCAAATTCAAGATCTTCAAGTTGTGCAATTTTTGTCAGAAGTGAAGTCATTGGCACATTGGTTCAGGGTTAGGCCGGCAACATCAAGAGCACTTATTTGTTAACTAGCTAAGGATACTGTTGACCTGAGGGATATAGGTTGTGATGATAGACAAAGGAACACATACATAAACTAGGTGCATGGACACTGTACACATGTTATAGTCAAAATCAAGCAAAAGGCATACACGTGCAAGGAATAAGTATAAGCAATTATTTTTAATAATTCCTGAACGAAAAGATTGCATATTTAATAAGGAGCATGACTCCTTACTTGAAGAGAACTCTATCCAAGATAAAGAAAGAGTTAGAAGTTGAAGATAACTAGAACTCTTCCACCAAGGAAGAGTAAAGCATCACACTTTTAGTTAATCCTAATATTAATAAATATATATATATATTTGTTCTCTTTTATAGGTATCACACTCATATTGAAGTTAAGCAAGAATTGAGAGCAAAATAACAAGGCATTTTGTGAGCAATTCCGTGAGTTTCAAGAGTGCAAACCTGAGGCTACATGAACCAGATTGAAAAACAGCCCCATGTGTATGTCTTTAATTCTAGTTCAATTGTAGTAGAATATTTTGAATTGTACCTTTCAGCTTTCTTTAGAAGCAACTTGTAATAGGTACTTGAAGTGTATCATTCAAGTTATAGTTAACTTGAAGTAGTCGCAACAACCTATGGCATGTTGCTACAAGGGTTAGAGTTAATCCTTAGGTTCGCAAGAGGTTATAAATATTGTTGGCTCTGAGTTGTAGTGAAATATTTTGAAAAACTCCTACTAGGAAGTAGGTCTTGGATTTTTCCATGTAAAAATATGTGTGTTCTTTATCTTTTGCATTACTTATTCTGCAACTGTAGTTTAAGGAACTCTTAGAAGAACCGGGTTCTTCTATAAGGTAGTGCAGACGAAAATTGGATACCACATAAATCACCCCCTTCTTATATGGTATTGAAGTATAAAACATCAATTGGTATTAGAGCGGGTTATCCTTGAAGAGGCTATACCTTAGGAAAAGATCAAGGTGAGTGCACCACTTAAAAATTGGGGAGGGAATTCCATTGCTAGGCCACCAATCTTTAATAGCCAGTACTACTTATGGTGAAAACTAGGGATGAGAGATCATTGCAAGCAAAAGATTATGAGTTATGGGATATAATCACAGATGGCCCGCTATCAATAATCAAGAAGAATGCTGAAGGTGAGGATGTTCCACAACCAAGAGCGGACTGCACTATGAGGATTTGAAGAAGTGTAGAAAAAAGCTAAATCCAAAAAATGGCTTGTCATGGACTTGGTCCTGAGTAGCACAGCAGAATCCAAGACTGCTTTACTGCCAAGCAAACATAGGACACATTGCAAATGACCCATGCAGGAACAACTCAAGTGAAAAGATTAAGAGGAACGTTGTTGTTTTTACAATATGAAAATCTTGCCATGAAGGATGGATAAACCATTCAGTAGATGTACACAAGGTTCACTATCTTGACAAATGAATTGAGGTCTCATGGAAGGATTACATCTAAAGAAGAAAGGGTTGAAAAAAATCCTAACTAGGGTTTTACAAGTCACTTGAGAAAGAAAGATCCTGCCATTCAGGAATCAAAGAATATTACTACTCTTCTCTTGGATGAGTTGATTGAAAATCTCAAAGCTTTTGAGCTCAAGAGGTAAACCATGAAGATGGATGTACCTAATAAGGAAAGGAGCATGGTACTCAGAATCACTGAAGGTTCTGATTTAGAAGATGATAAAATAGTAATGATCACCAAAGACTTCAAGAAGTACCTAAGGAGAGAAAAATGTTCTTCAAGAAGGGTAACCTACAACAAGGCCAAAGCTCTAGAAAAGCAGGTGACTGATGGATGCTACAAATATGGAAATACTTATCACATAATCAAGAACTATCCTTTGTGGAAGATTTAATGGAAAAAGAAAAGATATGAACAAAGGAACAGGAAGAAGGAAAAGGTTCACCCCCAAAAAAGCAACAATAAAGGATCAACCAAAGCAATGATCGCTACTTAGGAAGATAACTCAGATGAGGATTCTGATAAGGATGATGATGATGATGAACGAGCTCTACTGGCTATTGGAGAATTTGAAGAAGAACCCGATGAAGAAGCTGAGGTAAGTTTCCTTCAATTAAAAGATACAATCAAATTTCTTTATAAAGAAAGATTATCTGAATAACTACTGGAGTTAATTGATGAGTATGGAGATGTAAGTACTGAAAAGGAACATCTATCAAATGAGTGTGTCATTTTGAAAGCAGAGTGCAAAAATGGGAAAATTAGGACTTGTGAAACTAAAAAGGAAAATATTATTTTGAAGAACCAGGTTCATGCATTTGATATAACTATCTTAGAAATTATATCTGAAAATATGAAATTAAAGTTAGGAACACATAAAGAAATAGCTAGTGTCACACAACTCACACTAGAAGAAGAATTAGGAAAGATAAATGATGAGCTACACAAAAAGGATGAACTGGTAAGAGTCTTGAAAAAGGACTTTACAAAGGTTAAAATGAGCTTGATAGAACATGTAAATGGAACATGTCATCTGATGCACTTTCATGGCTACAAGAATACCATAGTAGCAACAGAGAGGAACTTGTCTTTGGGAACTCTTCACCTAAATAGGATCCTGAAGGCAAGTAGCTCACACTTTCTGAATAAGATTTGCACTTACTAGGGTAACACTGGACACTGGAAGAGTGAATGTGTAGCAAAAAAAAAAAAGTCTAAGGAACAAACATTTTGTTCTAGGGAAGAATAGGATGCCAAGTGGGGTTGCCTAATAATAAGTTCAAGGAAGATAAAGTTTGTGAGGCTTGTGCAAGGGGGAACATGTCCATAGGTTGTTGCAATGGAGTATGAAAGAAAGAATAGGACTTTAGAGAAAATGACTAGGACCATGTTACTTGCTAGTAAGTTGCCTCATAGCTTCTAGGGCAGAAGTTATGAACACTGCATGCTACATCATAAAGAGGCGCATGATTAGACTTCTTGTTGATAAAACTCCCTATGAGTTACTTTAAGTGAGAAAGACAAATATATCCATCTTAGGGCATTTGGATGGAAGTGCTTTGTTCACAATAATGGAAAAGACTCCCTAGGAAAGTTTGATCTGAAGTGATGAGGGAGAATTCTTCACATAGTAAAGCATATAAGATATACAATAAAAGAACTATATGTGTAGAAGAAACTATACATGTTTCTTTTGATGAAACTAACATTTTTCCTGAAAGGCAGGAACAAGATGATGAAGAGATTGGGTTAATAAGAAATTCAAATAATGAAACCACAGTCCACCCTGAAGCTGCATCACAAGAAGGAACAAGTAATGGACCAAATCCTTCCACCCAGGGCCCAACCTGATAGAGGGAACTGACCAGAGAGGAACTGATCCTCAAACCTCGAGGGAATCTATCCATGAACCTGTTCCTCAGCAACAAACAATGAAGGAGCATCTAGAGGATACTAGTTGCTTGCGACATCTTACAAGTATCAAAGTTCTCATTCCATTGGGAGCATAATCACTGATCCAACCTCTGGAATCAAAGTCAGATCTTCTTCAAAGAATATCGTGCTTTTGATGTTTTCTTGTCTCTTATTGAACCTAAATTTTTTTTTGAGGCTTTGTTGGATTCAGATTGGGTAAATGCAGTGCAAAATGAACTTAACCAATTTGAGCGAAGTTACGTTTGACATCTGGTACCAAGAACCAAGAACACAATAATGATTGGCACTAAATGAGTCTTCAGGAATAAACTTGATGAAGAAGGAAAAATTTCAAGGAACAAGTCCAGATTAGTGGTTCAAGGATATAGTCAAGAGGAGAGCATAGACTATGATGAGACTTTTTCTCTAGTTGCAAGACTGGAAGAAATTAGACTCCTAATAGCCTTTGCTGTTTACATGGAATTCACTCTCCATCAGATGGATGTCAAGAGTGCTCTCTTCAATGGCTATCAAAAGGAAAAGTGTTTATCAAGCAACCTCCTGGCTTTGAAAGCAAGGAATGTCCTAAGCATGTGTACAAGTTTGACAAGTCAGTTTATGGGCTCAAGCAGGTCCCATGAGCATGGTTTGAAAAATTGTCCAAATTTCTGCTTGAGCATAGCTACAAGAGAGGAAAAATTAATAATACTTTATTCTTGAAAGAAAAAGGTAAAGATCTTTTGGTTGTTCAGATATATGTTAATGATATAATGTTTAGAACAACAACTGATAGGTTAAGTGAAGAGTTTGCTAAGCTAATGAGGTAAATTTGAAATGTATATGATGAGTGAGCTTAATTTCTTTTTAGGCTTACAAATTAAACAAAATTCAAATAAAACTATGATCCATCAATAAAAGTATGTGAAAGAGTTGCTCAAAAGGTTTAGGATGGAAGATTGCAAAGAAATTGATACTCCTATAGCAACATCCAAGAAATTGGTTTTGGATGAACCTGGTTCATCTGTTGATTAGAAAATGTATAGGGGAATGATTGACTTTTTGTTATATCTCACTGCTAGTAGACCTGAAATTATTTTTAGTGTAGGCCTTTGTGTTAGGTTTCAGGCAAATCAAAGGAGACTAACTTGAAGGTTGTTAAGAGGATCTTGAGATACTTTAAAGGAACAACAGATCTTCGCCTATAGTATCCAAAAGGTAGCAATTTTGACTTAGTGATATATGCTGATGCAGATTATGTAGGTTTTCTTATGGATAGAAAGAGTACTTCAGGTATGGCATATTTTCTTAGCCCATGTCTTGTCTTGGGCTACCAAAAAGCAAAATTCAATGGCCTTATCTACTGGTGAAGCTATGTATGTCGCTGCTACCTCATATTGTGCTCAATTGTTAGATTAAACAACAATTAATGGAACTGGAATTGATGTATGTTGTATCCCTATCTTTTGTGACAATACTAGTGCAATTTGCATGACCAAGAACTCGTTCATCACAAAAGAACTAAGCACATAGATGTTAGACATCATTTTCTAAGAGATAATTTTAAGAAGGGTTTGATCACTATAAAATTTTGTGCTACCGATAAGCAAAATTTTGACATCTTCACAAAAGATTTGAGTAGGGATCACTTTAAAAGGAACATGTTAGACTTAAGGTTGATCAAGATAACCTAAAAGAAACCAGTTCTAACTTAATGGTTGGTTTGATAATTTATGAATTATAAATTATTAGATTAGATATTTCTTAGTCTCATACTTTTATTAGTATAACTTTTGTGCTATGTACTAAAAATTTTCACTGATGTCTAATGATATTACCCTTACTTTCTCGGAAAATTTAGTCTTACACAAGATAAATTTTAGTGAAGAACCTGGTTCATCGAGCTTATAAGATATGTATTCTACAACCCGCATAAGTTTAAATAACTGCATATGACTCAACAATAACAACAACAATAACGACCCAGTGAACTCCCACTAGTGGGGTCTAGGGAGGGTAGTGTGTACGCAGACCTTACCCCTTCCCTGATGGGGTAGATAACTTCATATGAATCATGGTCTGAAAAAGAATTCTACTTTATCCCAAAATGATTTTTAAATAAATCAGTTACAAATGAACTAGTTTCACCCCAATACCAACGCACCATAATTGCCGAAACTATTAAGGAGGAGTCCAATGTCTCTTCAAACTGATACTCCCAAAGTGAAAAGACTTCTAACCTCCAAAAGTTGCCGTTATACACCCATCCACTTCCCTCTTTAAATTGATTCGATTTTACCTTCTTCTCTCCAAACCTTTGAAAGATCAAAACACCAAAACCCTAAAACTCTCTCAAATCCTTTCAGCTTTCTAAATTGATCAGATGACAAACACATTTGAAAACCCAAAATATTATGAGAATTCTTCTTCAACACCCAAAGAACCTTCACCCTCCCAAGCCCCCCAAAAAACATGTTAAAATGATGGCATGTAAAACAATATCAAGCAAAGAATAATCCAAGAAGTTGAACAAAAATTGAAGGCTAGTCAAGCAGAAGAACCTAAAAAATCTAATGATTCTTTTCAATCTGCGATCGAGAGGGAAGAACCAGTTTCATCTGAAACTAAATAGGTAACTTCTAGGTTAAAATATTCTACTGTTGGTTCTGTACTTGCAGAAAATCTTGAAACTAGGTTGGTGTTGATTGGTTCTATTGCTGGTGTAGAGACTATTGATACTGAAAATATTGGTGGTAAAAATTAAAAAGAAAAGAGAGAGAGAGAGTGTGAGGATGTTGAAGAAGATGTAAGGGGAATGGAAGAAGAAAGAGTGCCTGGATATACTTCACCTACTTATGTTGGGCTGGATAAAGAAACATAGGCAATGGTGTTATGGAGTGAAGAGAGTGCTGATGAGGAAGGAATTATTGAAATGGAATGAGGGAGTGGATCTGGTGACACCACTGCAGCTAAAAGGGTTGGTAACATTGAGGAAATGGTTCCAATAACCTGTTTCTTCTAGGAAAGAACCACTTCATGAATTATTGCAGATAGTGTTTATAACTACCCCCAAAAGAAGAAGAATTCCGGTCCTAAAACCCCTAGAAAGGGTATGGATGGAAAGAAGAGAAATACTACCTCTTCTATCCCTATGGAGACTCCTCCCACAAGAGGAAGAACTACAAGGAGCCATAGAAGCAGAGTGAAGCCAACTTGAAAAGGCCTTAGCTGAGAGTTCCAACAAGGCTGCTGCCAAGGGAAAGAAGCAAGTTGGAGAAACAAGTGAGGAAATCCAAATAGAGGAGATGGACCTGGTCCTTCAAGATCAAGATGAGACAAAGGAGGTGGAAGTAACCACTCCCAGTGCTAAGAAAAGAAAGGTTTCTGAGGTAGAAGACTCTATTTTGTCCAAAAGAACCAGGTTTACTAGAAAGCAAAGAAAGTTCAAGCAATGGAGGAAGAAAGTGAAGAAGAGACTGATGTGGAGGAAGATAAGCTGATGCAATTCTAGAAAAGAACTATTTTGAAGGGTAGTCTACTTCAAGATGTGGAGAAAGAAGGGATGGTTTTGTTGCTGGAAAAATTGGATTTACAAGGATGGAAGGACATGGTCCTTAAATTGGAAGGAAGGTTGGCCTGGGCTAAAATTGTGAAATTATTTGCAACTTGTGAGATTGAAAATGGAGGGGTCACCAGTTCGCGAAGAACTGGCCAAATGTCCATCGCCATTGCGATAAATCCTTCTCATTCGCGAAGGCCCTCGTTCGCATAGAGTTACTACCCAACCTGCTCCCAAATCCCACAACCATCACGTTTCTAAAGGGTAACCCCCCCACTACTTTGCGTTATCTTAGAAGAAATTTCTCCCCAACCCCATTTCCCCTTCGGAATCGTGAGAGTAGCTTCGATTGCAAAGCACAAAGCATCAGGCACCAGCAATAATTGAAAAACAACAATTTTCTAAGTTTAAAATGGTCTATAGCTTATTCGAAACTCACTCGAGTCCCCCGATCTCCAAACCAAACATGAACAGAAGTATAATAACATCATACAAACTCTATTATGCAATTAAAATACCAAAATAACACCTAGAATTACGCATCAGACATCAAAATGCATGAAATTTTTAAAGAACCTCAATAACTCTGAAAAATCACGACCGAGTATCCGAATCCTATCAAACCAAATTCGATTCGCAGTGGATTTTATAGACAAGTTTCAAATAGAAAAATGAACCTATACCAAGACTCGACACAAAGATCCGAATCTGATGACCGCAAAGTCAACCTACGGTCAAATCGAGGAATTTTCAAAACCTTCAAATTACTAGCTTTCAGCAAAATAAGTCAAATCAAGTTAGGAACTTCCGAATTTAATTCAGGGCATATGCCCAATTCAAAAATCACAATACAGATCCACCAAACCGTCAAAATACCAATCTGTTTACACAAAATATTGACCGTCGTCAACTCAAGTTATTTTTAAAAGCTAAAAATCATGTTTTCTTCAAAGTTTCACATAAATTTTTTACAGAAAGGACACGAATTGCACAAATATATCGAGAAATATTAAATGGAGCTAATAGAGATCTCGAAATATAGAAATAAGATCTAGTACGGAAAGAGACCTAGCGCGTCGGCACATTCCTCACCTCTAAAAGAAATGTTCTTGAATAGACATAGAAAAGTACTTGGATTGGTAAAAAGTTGTAGGTATCTACTTCGCATATCGAACTCCGTCTCCCACATAGCTTCCTCACTCGGCTCGCCTCTCCACTGACTTTAACAGAACGATAACACTTAGACCTCAACTTCTGGACTTGTCGGGCTAGAATAGCCACCGACTCCTCCTCATAAGTTTAATCCTTGTCCAATTGGACTGATATGAAATCTAATACATCATGACGAATCTCCATGATACTTCTGGAGAACAGAAAAATGGAACACCGGGTGAAATGCCGATAAGATGGGTTGCAATACAAGTGTATATGCCACCTCACCAAATCTCTCAAGGATATCAAAGGGACCAATATACCTAGGGATCAACTTGCCCTTCTTCCGAACCTCATCACACACTTCATGGGTGAAACACGCAGCAAAACCCACTCTTCCACGACGAATGCTATATCACGAGCCCTTCGATCACCGTAAGTATTCTGCCTAAACTAGGCTGTATGAAGATGATCCTGAATCAACTTGACTCTCTCCAAGGCATCCCGAACCAAATCAGTGCCCAACTACATAATCTCTCATGGCTCAAACCAACCAACTAGGGAACGACACTGATAAGTTGGGATTCTAACATGTTTTATGCCTCTACTTGCCTATGTTTTGGTTATAAACTACTACAAAATAATCCCAAAATCCTCACAAGTTGTGCTTGATTGCAGGTTTGATCGACAAAATGATAAATGTTTAAGATCGGCTCAAAAAGGAGTGAAACATGTTCAAGTGTCAAAGACTAAGTGAATTGAGGAAAAGAGTACCTAGTGCGGACCGCGCAAAAGCGAATGCGGCCGCACTAGAAAGTTCAGAGAGTTTTCATATTCAAGTCAGAGGTAATGTGGGCGTGGTACACTTCTACGCGGTCTACGGTCAGGCTCCGCGGCTGCGTTACTCTTTTGCATGGTCCACAGAGCAGAGATTCAGAGAGTTAACATTTTGACAATTTCAAGTAATGCGGTCCGCGCTCCTTTATGTGCGGCCGCGCCAACTTCCGCCACGACCGCGGTGCACTTCCACGCGGTCCACGGTCCTCAACTTCAGAGAAGCAAAAACTAGAAGTCCAAGAGCCAGTGCGACCATGGTCCTTTTTGCGCAGTCCGCACTGACCCTGTAGGGGTATTTTTGTCCAATTTTTCCAGCCTAGTATAAATAGAACATTTTACCATTTTTAGGTCAAGTTTTATATTCTGAATGCAGCTAAGCTCGTGAGACTCGATATTGTAGCCATTTTCGGCACTTTTGCTCTTTATTATTGTAGTTTCTTCTTAGTAATCAATTAATATGGTTAGTTCTTCATCTATTTCTTCAATTTCTGTATCTAGCATGAGTAGCTAAACCCATTAGCTAGGGTTGTGGCTCAACCCTAGTATGGGTGATTTATGGGTATTGCTATCTAGGGTTAGATTGATTATGCGTGTTTGCTATTTGGGTTGATTTTATGTTTTAATTTTGAATTTGTGGTTGCAACCGTAGATTCGAGCTTAATGGGTTTGGCTCTTCTTGAGAAAGAAAGTTTATGACCCCAAAATTTACCCAACAAGGAACTGGGATAGACTCATGAGAAATGATAGTCCCAATTAACGAGTTAAATCTCGAGAGAGTAATCACCCTACTTGAACCCTAGTTGCTCGATCAAATTGGCCTACCCAATTGGTCTCGAAAGAGTCAATTGGGCAAAATCACTCTCTCAACCGAGAGGTGTGAGAGTGGGTACGATTGTGCAATGGTTATAACATAAGCCTCAAATATATCAATCTTCCGTTAGTAATTTCTACCCGTCAATTAGCCACCTAGGTAGTGTCACGACCCTAGTGCCTTTCTTAACATTAAGTACAACTTAGAAATATTCTCGTAGCATAATTTAGTTTTAATCATTAGTTTTATAATAGTAGTTATGAAAAATCAAAAACAAAAAATGTTTGAAGTGACATTAGGAGTACAAACACATCTCTAGACTAGACAGAAAATCCAACTCCACTACTAGCTCCCTGAGGAAATCTATCCCGACATCTATTCGGGTAAAAGCTATTACGACCCGCTCTTCCTACCTTGGTGTAGCGTTGAGTTGGCAGCGATTACTTTTTGGCACCGTTGCCGGGGAGCTTACGGTGTTGACTATCTGTTTAGCTAGTTTTGTGTTTTGCTTCTCTTTCCTTCTTGTTTACTAATTTTGTTTGCGTCGATCAATCAGGTACAAATGGATCTCAATGCAAATGACCCTCTCGACAATGTGATAGAGGGGAAGCAGGTAGAGGATCTAGAACAAGATGAGGTCTTACCTCAAGCTCAAATGAGGGGCAGAAATACCAATGCAAATGCTAATCCGAATGAGAATATTCCAGACCCTCCTCCGCTACCGCCGAGAGTGGCCCCAAAAGTTCTCCCTAATCAAGGGTACGCTAGTGCTATTGTTCCTCCCCGAATCCGGGCGGGGACTTTCAAATCACAAATGTTATATTGACCTTGCCCGAACAAAGAGGGTATTTTATAGGTGCCTCCAATCAAAATGCCTACAAGCACTTGAAGGAGTTCGTTGATACATGCTGGGATAGCAAGCAAACAAACATATCCGAGGATGCATTGAGATTGAGGCTTTTACCGTTCTCTCTTCGGGGTAAAGTGTTGGATTGGTTAGAAAGGCTCCCCAATCATTCTATCACCACATGGGATGAATTGGCGGACAAATTTACTGCCAAGTTCTTTTCTCCAAGTCATATGGCGGCTCTTCAGGATGAAATCCTAGCATTCAAGCAAGAGCCAACGAAACCTTTGCACGAGATATGGGAAAGATATAGAACAATGGTGAAGGAGTGCCCTAATAATGACACGACCGAGGCAATGATACAATAAAATTTTTATCGGGGAATCAACACCACGAATCGGTGAATTGTGAACCAATTAGCCCGAGGGAACTTCATGATATTTTCTTACCAAGAGGCATGTGATGTACTTGATGAAATGGCCGACACCTCTTCGGCATGGCAAAGCCGAGCAAATGTGCCACAAGGTGACCCCAAGGTCATCCATTTGCACAAGGAATTGCATGATCATGGCCAAGCTATTGCCGAGCTTACAACAACTATGTATCAATTGGCAAAGGCACAATTGCGACAAGTCCAAAACCCGCACCAAGTCAATGCAATGGAAGGTGTTTCTATGTTGAAAAGGAGGCAAAGAGGGCAACAACAACCTCAAGGTAATTGTGAGCAATTTGACAACAACAATGATGGTGGTGGTTATTCGAATGAGTGCTATGATGAGCAACGCAAAAAATGTCAATATGTCAATAACTACCAAAGGAATAGAGGGAATCAAGGGAATCAACAATGGCGCCCCCAAGGAAATTAGGGAAATCAACAAAACGGTGGTAATTGGAATAATAACAACCAACAATAAGGTAGTGGCAATTGGAACAACAACAATCAAAACAATAATTGGGGTAACCAAGGTAACAATTAAGGCAATTGGAATGGGAACAATAATAATTGGAGCAACAACAACAACAATCAAGTAATAACAGAAATCAAGGCAACCAGGGGCAAGGCTTTCAAAGGCCCCCCATGTACCAACAATCGAACAATCCACCTCCCTTTCAATCTCAAGGGTATAGTACTTCGGGTAGTGATATGGGGAGAATAGAAATGATGTTCGAACAAATGATGAAGAAGAACCAAGACTCTGATGCTCAATTAGCTTCCCATAATACCTCTATTCGGAATTTGGAGGTGCAACTTGGCCAAATCTATCAATCGTTGAATACTCGACCTAAGGGTGATCTACCAAGTGATACGGTAGTGAACCCAAAGGGAGGTAATAATCATGTGATGGCGGTTACAACAAGAAGTGGAAGAGGCGGTGATGTGCATGCCTCGAATGAAAATCAAGTTGTGAATGATGATGTTGGGTTCCAAGAAGATGTGGGTCCTTTGAATTTTAATGATGTGGTTGAACCAAATATGACGAATGATGTGCAGATTGATATTGATGATGAGGCTGGGGTAGTGACTCAAGATGCCGTGAACTCGTCTAGGGAACACGTGATTGACATGCCCGAGCCAGTTGTGCCAAAGGCCAAGGCACCCTTGCCTAGACCACCTCCATCTTATCCTCAATGGTTAGCAAAGCAAAAGAGTGGCAATCAATTAAAAAAGTTCATAGAGATGATGAAAAGCCTTACAATCAATGTGCCTTTAGTGGAGGCACTTGAACAAATGCCGGGTTATGCAAAGTTCATGAAAAATTTGGTAACAAAGAAGAGGTTGATGGAGTGTGAAACAATTAAAATGACGCATCGAGTGAGTTCTATAGTGCATTCTATGGCCCCGAAACTTGAAGACCCTGGAGCTTTAACTATCCCTTGCACTATCGGTAGTGCGGATTTTGCCAAAGCCCTTTGTGATTTGAGGGCTAGCATAAATTTGATGCCTTATTCGGTCTTCAAAACTTTGGGAATCGGGAAACCCAGGCCAACCTCAATGAGAATTCAAATGGCGGATCGATCGATGAAGCGACCCTTGGGCATAATTGATGATGTTCTTGTCCGTGTTGATAAATTAATATTGCCGACCGACTTTGTCATATTGGATTGTGAGGTGGACTTTGAAGTGCCGATTATTCTTAGGAGACCTTTCCTAGCTACGGGGAAGGCCTTGATTGATGTTGAAGCGAGTGAGTTGACATTCCGAGTGGGAGATGAGAAGGTGGTATTCCATGTTTGCAAATCAATGAGACAACCCAATAGCACGGAGGTGTGTTCATTTATGGACATTGTCACAGCTGTGATAGTGGATGACACAAGTTCCATGATAAATGTTGAAGATCCTCTTGAGGCCGTGATTCTTCACATGGATGTCAATGATGATACTAGTAGAGTGGAGCGCGTGAATGCATTGCATGTTATGGATTCAAATTCATATGAGCCTAGGAAGTTATCTTTTGATCTTGAAAATCGCAAAACTCCACCAACTAAGCCATCCATTGAGGAGCCACCAGTGTTGGAGTTGAAGCCACTTCCTCCACACCTCAGGTATGAATTTTTGGGCTCTAATTCAACTCTTCTAGTTATTCTTTCTTCTTGCCTTACTAACTTGTAGGTTGATGCCACTTTGGAGGTGCTTCAAAGGCGAAAAAGGGCAATAGGATGGACTCTGGTGGACATTTGAGGGATAAGCCTCGTATTTTGCATGCATAAAATCATCTTGGAGGAGGATGCCAGGCCTTCACTTGAACATCAAAGAAGACTAAATGAGGCGATGCAAGAAGTGGTAAAGAAATATGTTATTAAGTGGCTTGACGTCGATGTGGTTTATCCAATCTCTGATAGCTCATGGACCTCTCTGGTCCAATGTGTGCCAAAGAAAGGAGGGGTGACAGTAGTGACAAATGAAAACAATGAACTTATTCCCACTAGGACCATTACCGGGTTTAGAGTTTGTATGGACTATTGAAAACTCAACAAGGTGACCCGCAAGGATCATTTCCCCTTGCCATTCCTCGGTCAAATGCTTGATCGCCTTGAAGGGCGAGCTTTTTATTGATTTTTGGATGGGTAATCGGGCTACAATCAAATCTTAATTGCCCCGGAGGACCAAGAGAAGACCACTTTTACATGCCCCTATGGTACATTTGCTTTCTCCCGGATGCCATTCGGGTTGTGCAATGCTCCGACGACCTTCCAACGTTGCATGATGGCTATTTTCACTGACATGGTGGAAGAAATATTGGAGGTATTTATGGATGACTTTAGTGTGGTTGTTGACTCTTTTGAAGAATGCTTGGTAAATATGGATAGAGTCTTGGCTCAATGTGAAGAAACTAACCTCGTTCTCAATTGGGAAAAATGCCATTTTATGGTTGAAGAAGGTATAGGGTATAGTGTTGGGTCACAAGATTTCTAAGCATGGGATTGGGGTAGACAAGGCTAAGATCGAGGTGATTTCAAGTCTCCCTCACCCACTTCTATCAAAGGGGTGAGGAGTTTTCTTGGGCATGCCGGTTTCTACCGGTGGTTTATCAAAGATTTCTCGAAGCTTGTAAATCCACTTTGCAAATTGCTAGAGAAAGATGCCAAGTTTGTTTTTGATGAAAAATGCATGGAGGCCTTTGAACTTTTAAAGCACAATTTGACCACAACACCGATCATCACCACACCTAATTGGAGTTTGCCCTTTGAACTAATGTGTGATGCAAATAACGTTGCAGTGGGGGCAGTGTTAGATCAACGAATTAGTAAAATGTTCCATCCCGTGTACGTAATTACATAAATTAAGCTCAACGGAATTACACGGTAACAGACAAGGAATTGTTGGCAATTGTGTTTGCCATGGAAAAATTTTGGCCTTATCTTATAGGGGCCAAGGTGATTGTGCACACGGACCATGCTGCCCATAGGTATTTGATGACCAAGAAGGATTCCAAAGCAAGATTGATGAGATGGGTGCTACCTATTCAAGAATTTGACTTAGAAATAGTGGGCTGGAAGGGAAGTGAGAATCAAGTTGCGGACCATTTGTCCCGGTTGGAGGAAGAAGGGAGGACATATATCGGCCTTGAAATAAATGATACATTCCCTGATGAGCAACTTCTTTCCATGTCAATGTGTGACATTCCATGGTTCGCGGACATTCCAAAGTGGGTTGAAGCCATGTCTTTACCTAACAATGAAGTCCGAAGTGTTGTGGCATTCTTGAAAAAGAGTATCTTTACAAGGTTTGGCACCCCTCGTGCTATCATTAGTGATGGGGGGTCTCACTTTTGCAACAATGCTTTCGACTCATTTCTTGCCAAGTATAGAGTAAATAACAA
Organism: Nicotiana glauca; assembly: GCA_026770625.1. NCBI lineage: Eukaryota > Viridiplantae > Streptophyta > Magnoliopsida > Solanales > Solanaceae > Nicotiana > Nicotiana glauca. The sequence goes on from MU733398.1 coordinate 73,658, forward strand.
AGTGACCATCCTCTATCATCCTCAAGCTAGTGGTCAAGTGGAAGTCTCCAGCCGAGAAATAAAGAGTATCTTATCCAAGATGGTCAATACTAATAGGAGTGATTGGTTGAAAAAGTTGGATGATGCTCTATGGGTGTACCAGACTGCTTACGAGATCCTAATTGGTATGTCCCCGTACCGGTTGGTGTTTGGGAAAGCTTGCCATCTTCCAGTGGAATTGGAGCGCAAAGCTATGTGGGCCTTGAGAAAGTTGAACTTGGAATGGGATGTTGCGGTGAATCTTCATGTTGAGAAACTTAATGAGCTTGATGAGTTTAGATTTCATGCCTACTCCAGCTCATCCTTGTATAAGGACAAGATGAAGTATCTTCACGACAAATATGCTCGGGGAAAGGAATTCAAAGTTGGTGATATGGTTCTTCTTTTCAACTCCCGATTACGTCTGTTTTTGGGAAAGCTCAAATCAAAGTGGAGTGGGCCATTTGAAGTTGTGTTCGTGACCCCATTTGGTGCTCTTGATCTAAGGAACAAGAATGGTGAAATATTCAGAGTCAATGGACATCGTGTTAAGCACTATTTGGGGAAGTTTGATGACAGCCACGTGGTGACACTTACTCATTTGAAGTGATGTGGTGATAACATGCGTCGTGCCGCGATGTTAAATCAGGCGCTTCTTGGGAGGCAACCCATGTCTTTTTCTTTCTCTTTGATTTTCTTTGTAGTTTAGGATTTTTGAGCTAATTGGTTGTGAGATGCTGAAGGAGTTATGTTGATGAAGTGCAAAGCAAGTTGGAACAAATGGAACAGTCTTTGAAGTTTTCCAATGCGGTCGTGGTACACTTTTGTGCGGTCCACGCTGGTATGTTCCAAATATAGTGCTCTCTGAAGTTTTCCACCGCAACTGCGGTCCAGTTTGTGCGGTCTGCGGTGGACCTTCGCGGCGGCGATATGCTTTTATGCGATCGCGCCAAGATTGCCTGCTGAAACTTCATGTGTTGAAATCTAGCATGGTCCGCGATCCCTTTTTCTCGGCCGCGCTGGTAGGTGAGTATGGGGCCAAATTTTTTTCTATAAGTAGGGCCCAAGGGTCTCAGTATACCCTTTTCAAACTTTGAAAACTCTGAGCCATAGAAATAATGTTCATCCCTATCTGAGACCGTAACTCTTGCTTGCTTGGACTAATTGCATTCAATCTTCACAAACCTGGTAACATTTCATGCATTTTGATTAATTAATTTCATATTTTCATTTTTATGGCTTACCAGTAGTTTTAGCTTCTTCTTTTTCATTTAATTGTTAGTTTAGGATAGTTTAAGACCTGGGTTTTGTGATGAATGTGTTTAATAAATGGGTGAACTGAGTAGGGACAAAATAGGTGTAAAAACTTGAATAATAATGGCAAAAATGCAACCCTAACTTAGTGCCCGTAAAACCTTGATCAACGCAGACCGCGGTTGGTTTTGCGCGACCGCGCTGCCCTGATGCGGTCTGCATTGCATTTCTGTGCGGACCACGGTGCTCTTATGATTGCAAGTTAATTTCTTCCAGCGCAACCGCATTGCTTTTTTGTGTGGTCCACGCTGGCCCATTGCAGTCGCGACCCCATTTTGTGCGGACCACGGTGGGAGATTCAGAGAGTTGTGACTTTGGGCCTTTGAGCAGCGCGGACCGCGGTCTATTTTGTGCGGTCCGTGGTGCCTCCAACGCGGCCGCACTCCTATTTTGTGCGGTCCACGATGCTATGTTCTGCAACCTTTTCTGCAATTGCGTACTACAATTATGTTTGCAATATATTTCATTCACCTGTTTCACTGCATGTGCTTAAACTAACAATGTTAGATGCGTGTCTTTGCAGATAATGGTTAAACAAAGGGGCGACAAATAATCACAACAACCCGAGGGGGTAAAGGGAAGAGAGTAGCAAAACTCACTCCCCAGGCTCGGGAGAACATAAAAAAGACCCAGAAACTGATAAGAGCTGCTGATAAGACTGCTTCTCATTCCTTGGGGAGCGAGTATGTGCCCTCCAAAGACATCTCCTCAGATTCAGTCCCAACTTACATTACCAACCACTTCCACCTAGCTGATACCCTTCCACCATCACTCACCGCCAAAAGACCGGTAAATGTAGTCTCGGATTCATCTGACGAGTTCGCAGCCGGTATTGGAAACTACTCCACCTCCCCCACAACTTCATTATCTAGGGAGAGTGCAGGTAGAGATGAGGGAGGTGAGCCTCAGATTGGAGGAATTGCTTGAACTAGGAAAGCTGAAGAGTGGGAAGATAGATTCGTGAGCCAAGTGCTTACCACAAGTTTAGGGAGTGGTGGCCGGTGAGGAAGTTGATACCGAAGAGGAGCTTTATTGACACTAACCTTTTACCCCACAACACTAATGTGCAGAGGGCATTCAGAACTAGAAAGGGTTGGGAGTTCATGGAGAAGTGCGTCGATGCAAATGAGCACATGGTCAGGGAATTCTACTCTAATGTAGCTCACATTGTCAAGGATACCAAGATGACCAAAGTTAGAGACAAAACAATGTTGTTTGATGGAAAATCTTTAAATGAGTATTTGGGGTTTCGGGATGAAGAAGAGTCACTTTATCTGACCAAGTTAGGGATGGGTGAGGAAGTCCGTCCTTGGTTGGCCCAGTACTTGGCAATCCCAGGTACTTTTCTAGTGTGGTTGCAAGCAGGAAAGAAAATATTCTGGAAGACCTTTAACTTTGAGGCTCGAGGGTGGTTGACATTTGTGTGCAGTCGGCTTGACCCTTCTACCCACGATCAGACTATTCCACTTACCCGGGCTGTTCTTATTGCATCTATTATGGCCGGGTACCCTATCAATGTGGGCAATGTGATGTCCCGTGTTATTTCTACTGTGGGGAAAGAGCATGACCAGAATTATCCTTTTCCCAACACCCTTTCAATGTATTTCCAAGACATGGAGATGGAGAAGAAGAGATATGATGTCAAGACCAAGCCTGTGGCTCCCTACTCTTGGTACAGTATGCAGGGCCTAGACAACCCTAAGTCTAAGAACTACCAGCCACTGCCTCTGCCCCAACTGGCCATTCTGAGGAGCCAGTTACGGTAGAGCCTTCTACCGAGCTTGCTGCCACTACAGTAGTAGACTTGCCTCCAGGACCTTCCTCTGCTGCTGGTCCCAGTACTTCAGCTGGCCTGAGGTTTCCATATTCCCGGGCTCATCCCCTCACTGTGCATCAGTTGAGCCATACATTGGCTAGTTTGAACAACTAGATGTCAGCTGCGATATCCAAGTTGTCCACATTGTCTTCCACCATTCAGACCCAATCAGCACCTCAGGCAGCTCAGATTCCTCAGTCCATTGAGGACACTTTGAAGAAGCTCCTGGAGAACCAGGAATAGATTATGAAGACACAAGCTACATTAACTATAACATTGGAGTCACATGGCAAGGCTCTGAAGGAGCTTGCCAAGGAGCACAAGAAGATGAGGAGATCACGGGCTTCCAAAGAGTCTGTGAAACAACTCAAGACTGATGTGGACAAGCTATTGGTAGACCAGATGCCATTAGACTTGTTATTCGGGGACCCAGCCCCAGCCCCAGCCCCAGTAGCACCAGTAGCAGAGCCCCAGCAGAAGCAAGCACCCAGGCAGCCAAGGAAGAAGAGGAAGCTCCCCAGCACAGGTGATGCAATTATTGAGGTAGCAGCCCCACAGGAGGCCTCCTCCAGTTTGCCACATGCTTCATCTAACATCTAGCCGGTCCAGGAACAGGCCCTAGTCCAGTAGTTGAGCAGCAGGAGGCCAGGAGCCAGTCTGAGGCTCCCGCACATACGGAGGACTTGGGGACCACTGATGATCCCACGCAGACTGACCAAGCCTAGGGAGCCCCTATATCCTTTGTTATGATTTTTTGATGCTTATTTTGGTAGTTGGCATTAGGGACAATGCCAGGTTTTATTCGTGGGGGTGCACCCTACTCTTTTGTTGATTATCTGGATGACTGTATATATATATTGATTGTTAGTTTATGCTTTACTTTGATTTTCTATTTTGGGCTGTATATAACTTTACATTTTAGCCACTTTTCTCGTACTTTTTATTCGCTCTTTTGGTCTGTATATAAAGTTACATTTTTATATATATTCATCCCCCGTTGTATATTCTACTCCCCCATTGTACATATTTATTCTATTTTATATTTATATTTTCGCAGAAATTTTTCGTTTTTAGCTTTGTAGATAGGCTCGTAGCCTTTTGTTTTGTTTTTGGCATTTTCAATAAACCCTTAGTTTTCTTAAGGCCACGATTCTTTCCAAGGGTGGAGTACTATATGAACCGGGTGGCTCTTTCTGATGATGGATGGCGTGACAACCTTCTTAAGGGTTTGAGTCCGTTTTTACTTTTTCTTTTGTTTTTAATAGTTTTTAGTTAAGAGTACTTCAAGCATAGCTTCACTTAGGCCTAACACATTTGCCTTTGATCCCATGGTTAAAGACAAGTGGTTGTGTTTAGGATAGTGAAAGTAGTGACCTTGAGACTCTTGAGTTGGCCAAACAAATATCATGTGGTCTTTCGGGACTATAGTGTGCTCAATCATATCTAAGGTTGCTGTGGGCCCTCGACTCTATGTCTTAAGTGATCCTTGAGTATGTGTGGTGAGAAATTGAATTATGAGTCCAAGTCCCGAGCTAATGGTCTAGAACTTGCACCGAATGTTTGGTGATGCAAAATTTTGAGTAAAATTTGACTTGAGAAGTGATTATAGGCTCTCCTTGATCCAAATGATAAGTTGAACAATTCTATAGCCCACCAATGAGATAATCCCTAGTTAACCCTTTTGAGCTTTAAACCTTCTTCTTTCATGAACCAATGCTACAAGCCTATACCCATTCTAAATTTTACCCTCTCTTGGCACCCACATCTTCTCTTGAGTAATGACAAAGTTTAAGTTTGGGAGGAGAGACAAGAAAGGAAGAAAAAAGAGGTAAAAGGTACAAAAGCAAAAAGAAAAGGAAAGCAATGAAAAAGAAAGAAAAAAAAAAGATAAAAAGAAAGCCCAATATGAAAAAGAATAAAAAAAAGGGGATTCAAAGAAAAACAAAAGTGAAGAAGGTGTGGAAAAGTAGAAAAAAGAGAAATATTTTGAAGTGCTTAAGAAAGAATGACAAAGTGACTCTCTAACCCCTTGGAAGAGGTGAAATGACTCAAAGAGTCAAGTGAATTGTGTCAATGATTCAAAAGAAGTGCTTAAGGGAAGATTGAACCCACTTGAACAAAAACATATCCTACCCTTACCCAAAAGCCTTCACATTAACTCCACAAAAGCCCTATATGATCTTGAGTTGGATGACACTCGCATTAGTGGATACTTACAAAAAGGGTCAAGCATATGGTACCTAGAGCCGGACTTGTGACCTTTCCTTGAGAGAGATGAGTGAATTCTCATTAACCTCGGTTTGTGTGCTCATACTCTAAAAAGGTGAGGTTTGCTTAAGGAGAGTTGAGGATATATGAGTTTGGGTTCCACAGCGACCAAAGCAATCAAGAGAGTTCTTTGATGTAATGAGTCAATTCTTGATGCTCTTGTGTCACACTTGATCCATAGTTTTCAAGGTTTGAATGTTGTTAATGATCCATTTGCATTGAGGGCAATTGTTAGTCCAAATTGATGCTTGTTGAGGTTAATTTAGGATAGCCGAAATTACTTGGATTGACCTTTAAAGTGTGGGTTTTATTTTGTTTGCTTGAGCACAAACAAAGGTTTAAGTTTGGGGGAGTTGATAAGTCGGGATTCTAACATGTTTTATGCATCTACTTGCCTATGCTTTGGTTATAAACTGCTACAAAATAACCCCAAAATGCTCACAAGTTGTGCTTGATTGCAGGTTTGATCGACAAAATGACAAATGTTTAAGATCAGCTAAAAAAGGAGCGAAACATGCTCAAGTGTCAAAGACTAAGTTAATTGAGGAAAAGAGTACCTAGTGCGGACTGCACAAAAGCGAATGCGGCCGCACTAGAAAGTTCAGAGAGTTTTCATATTCAAGTCGGAGGTAACGCAGGCGCGGTACACTTCTGCGCGGTCCGTGATCAGGCTCCGTGGCTGCGCTACTCTTTTGCGCGGTCCGCGGAGCAGAGATTCAAAGAGTTAATATTTTGACAATTTCAAGCAATGCGGTCCGCGCTCCTTTATGTGCGGCTGTGCCAACTTGCACCATGGCCACAGTGCACTTCCACGCGGTCCTCAACTTCAGAGAAGCAGAAACCAGAAGTCCAAGAGCTAGTGCGGCCGCGGTCCTTTTTGCGCGGTCCGCACTGACCCCGTAGGGGTACTTTTATCCAATCTTTCTAGCCTAGAATAAATAGAACATTTTACCATTTTTAGGTCAAGTTTATAATTTTGAACGCAGCTGAGCTCATGAGACTCGATATTGTAGCCATTTTTGGCACTTTTGCTCTTTATTATTGTAGTTTCTTCTTAGTAGTCAATTAATATGCTTAGTTCTTCATCTATTTCTTCAATTTATGTATCTAGCATGAGTAGCTAAACCCATTATCTAGGGTTGTGGCTCAACCCTAGTGTGGGTAATTGATGGGTGTTGCTATTTAGGGTTTTTTATTATGGATGTTTGCTATTTGGGTTGATTTTATGTTTTAATTTCGAATTTGTGGTTCCAAACATAGATTCAAGCTTAATGGGTTTGACTCTTCTTGAGAAAGAGAGTTTATGACCCCAAAATTGACCCAACAAGGAATTGGGATGGGCTCATGAGAAATGATAGTCCCAATTAACGGGTTAAATCTCGAGAGAGTAATCACCCTACTTGAACCCTAGTTGCTTGATCAAATTGGCCTACCTAATTGGTCTTGAGAGAGTCAATTGGGCAAAATCACTCTCTCAACAAGAGGTGTGAGAGTGGGTACAATTGTGCAACGGTTATAGCATAAGCCTCAAATATATCAATCTTCCCTTAGTAATTTCTACCCGTCAATTAGCGACCTAGGTAGTGTCACGACCCTAGGGCCTTTCTTAACATTAAGTACAACTTAGAAATATTCTCGTAGCATAATTTAGTTTTAATCATTAGTTTTATAATAGTAGTTATAAAAAATCAAAAGCCAAAAATGTTTGAAGTGATCTCTAGACTAGACAGAAAATCCAACTCCACTACTAGCTCCCTGAGAAAATCGATCCCGACCTTTATTCGGGTAAAATCTGTTGCGACCCGCTCTTCCTACCTTGGTGTAGCGTCAAGTTGGCAGCGATCAGACACTGCCTCCAATATAAGGCCTAAAAAAGAGCCATATGAATACTCTATTGTTAGCTATTATTGTAGGCAATCTCCACAAGCGGTAAGTGCTGATCCCAAGAACCCCTAAAATCCATAACACAAGCGTGTAGCATATCCTCTAAGATATGAATGGTGTAATCAGATTGCCCATTTGTCTGGGATGAAATGTTGTACTCAACTCAATCCGTGTACCTAACTCCTACTATACATCTCTCTAGAAATGCGATGTGAACTGTATGTCTCGATTAGAGCTAATAGTCACTAGAATGCCACGGAGACAAACAATCTCTCGGATATAGATCTAAGCCAACTGCTCTGAAGAATAAGTAGCCACCACTAAAATAAAATGCAGCGAGTTGGTCAACCTATCCACAATGATCCATACTGCTTAAAATTTCTTTAAAGTCTGTGGGAGCTCAACAACGGTGATATGCTCCTACTTCCACTCAGGAATCTTATGTCTTTAAAACAAACCGCCAAGACTTTGATGCTTGTACTTCACATGCTGGAAATTTAAACACTGAGCCACATACTCTACTATATATTACTTCATTCTTATTCACCAATAATGCTTCCTCAAGTCTTGATACATTTTGGCAGCACACAGATGAATGGAATACCATGAACTATGGGCCTCTTCAAGAATTAGCTCACGCAACCCATCCACATTGGGCATACAAATCCGACCCTGCATCCGCAACACCCCGATCATTGCCAATAGAAACCTCCTTGGCATCTCTATGCTGCACTGTGTCCTTAAGAACAAGCAAAGGGAATCGTAATACTGACACTCTCTAATGCGCTCATACAAAGAAGATCAAGAAAATATGTAAGCAAGAACCCCGTTGGGCTCCGAAATATCTAATCTCATGAGCGGATTGGACAACTCATGAACATCTAATTCTAGCGGTCTCTCACTAACTAAAATATATACAAGGCTACCCATACTCCCAGCCTTTCTGCTCAAGGCACCGGAAAGCCATTATGTGAAAATCTGTCAAAAATAATAATTTTTGCCTTTAAATTGAATTTAAGTTGACTTCGATCAACATTTTGGGTAAAAGGATCCAGACCCATGATTTGGCAGTCCCAGAAGATCCGTAGGAAAATATGAGACTTGCGCGTATACCCTAAATTGAATTTCGATGTCCCAAGCCTGAGAAATAAATTTTCGAAGAAAATTATTTAACTGAAATTATAAGAGTTTTGGAAAATGTAAATTTTTTTGAAATTGATGGTATCGAGCCCGTATTTTGGTTCTGGAGCCCGACAAAGGTCTTATATGGTATTTAAGTTGTGCCTGCAAAATTTGGTAAGAAACGGACTTCATATGACATGAATCTGACTCTTGGTTGTGAAATTTGAAACTTAAGTGTTCTTGAGATTTTCTTTGATTTTGATGCTAAATTTGTTGTTAAAGATGATAATTTGGCGATTTGATTGCATGAGTAAGTCTATATGATATTTTTGAGTTAGTATGCGTGTTTGTTTTGGAGCCCCGAGGGCTCGGGTTAGTTTTTTATAGGTTTTGGGATGTTTTTACACTTAGAAAAGTTGTAGGTTTTTGCTGTTTCTGGTGTGCTGAAGTTTTGTTCTTCGCGTTCGCGGAAGGAATCTCGCGAACACGATGGTTAAATTATTCCGAAGGAAGATTCCTTCTAGATGAATGCGAGACACATGTCGCAAATGTGAAGCTTGGCGGTGTTACCTTTCGCGAACATGGACCTGCTATCGCGAATGCGAAGGCATTTTTGGCCTGGACTGGAGGAAAAGGATTTTGTTCTACACAAACGCGGCCACTTGACCGCGAACACAAAGGCTCGAGGAGCTAAAGCTCCGTGAACGTGATCCGTTCAACGCGAATGCGAGGGCATATGGGCTAGAACCTTTGCGAACGCGAGAGGTCTCCCGTAAACGCGAAGAAGGCTTGTCCAATGGATTAAAGACAGTAGCAAAACGGGAATTTAGCCCATAACTTCATATTTTCATAACTAGAGAGTATTGATACGATTTTCAAGGGGCAAGTTCTTCACCAAAGTTTTGGTATATGATTTTAAACCTTTTTCTTTCAATTTCCATTTGCATTTCATCAATCTTCATCCAAAAATCTAGGGTTTTTATGGTAGAAATTTGGGTAGAATTAGGGCTTTTTGAATAATTGGGATTTAGACCTCATTTTGGGGTCGAATTTCGAAACTAAATGCACATTCAGGCTCGTGGGTGAATAGGTGATCGGGTTTTGGTCCGAACCTCGAGTTTTGACCAAGCGGGCCTGGGGTCAATTTTTGACTTTTTGGGGAAAATGATAGAAAACGTATAATTAAGCATTGGAATTGAGTTCTTTAGCATTTATTGATATTGTTAAGTTAATTATGGTTAGATACAAGCAAATTGGATGAATTCTAAAGGGAATGCGGTGCTTGAGGCTTGAGTTTGCCTTTGAAGTTGAGGTAAGTGTTTGGTCTAACCTTTGCTTGATGGAATAGGAGTTTGGTCTTATTTGTTATGTGTTAACTGTTGAATACAACGTATAGGTGTGGTGATGAGTATCTATACGTCGTTGTCAAGCATTCCCGTGAGTCTCGTATTGTACTTGTTGTGGCTCTATTATGTATTATACATGCTTAATATGATGATTATTGTTGAATAAGACTTATAAAAGTATTCGTGGTAATTGACTATTGTTGAGTATTGGATCAAGTTGAGGTTTATGTTGAGAAGCGATTGTGGAAATGAGATGAGATATATTTCTTCCCTTGCCGGGATATTATTGTTATTGATATTGGTTCCCTTGCCGGGATATTACTGCTTATGATATTGTTTCCCTTGCTGGTATATTATTGTTAAACTATTGTTCCCTTGTCGGGATTCTATTGTGAAATTGTTGATTTCCTTGCCCAAATTATTTTGTGATTGTTGCTTGGGTGAGGAAGAGTGTAAAGCACGAAGGGTGATGCCATGCGTGAGCTTGAGAGTGTTAATGCACGTAGGGTGATGTTGTGCCGATATGTGAGTTAAAAGCACAATGGGTGATACCATGCCACACGATGTACAATGCCGTGCCATGATATGAGTGATAATGCACGAAGGATAATTCCGTGCCGTGATTATGTGAGGTAAAATCACGAAGGGTGATGCCGTGTCGATTATATTGATTCTTATGGTGAGAACGAGAGTAAAAGCACGAAAGGTGATGCCGTGCACTTGTATTGTTCTTCATACTCTTGCTTATAGTTGAATTTTGGTGTAATTTATGCTTCTTTACTGAGGTTATGTTGTACTTGTTGTTCCCTTGTAGCATGTTTTCCCTTCCCAACTTTAACTATTCATTCTGTTGTTATTATTCGTTGTATTTGATATAACTGCACAGGTTTATTCAGTAGTCCTGTCCTAGCCTCGTCACTACTCCACCGAGGTTTGGCTCGACACTTACCAACACATGGGGTTGGTTATGCTGATACTACACTCTGTACTATGTGCAAATACCAGTACTGGAGCATTTGGACCACAGTGAGGTTGCTGCCTTCAGTCCATCGGCGGAGACCCGAGGTACTTCTACAGACGTCCGCGGGCCTTGGCGTCCCATTCTATCATTTCCTTTCTGTTTTTACTTATTCAGATACAGATTCGTGTATTTCTATCCATACTTTATTTGTAGTATTCATAGATAGTCCGTGACATTGTGACAGTAAATTCTGGGTAGAGTTGTATTTAAACTTTCGTAGTTTGTATTAAGCTAAACTATCAGATTTCATCTTCCGCATTGCTTTTGTTATTATTATTTCCGCTGCTTTTGATATGTTGTTTTGAAATTGTTAAGGAATTAAAACTTGAAAAAGGTAATTAAATCGGAATAGTTTGCTTGTCTAGCTTTCACTAGTAGGCGCCATCACGACTCCCGATGGTGAAAAATCTGGGTCGTGACACTAAGCATCATAGTGCTCTGATACCAACTTGTCACGACCCAGGATTCCACCCTCGAGACTGTGATGGCGCCTAAATTTAACTTTCTAGGCAAGCCAATGTTATCTAGTTTATTTACCCAATTTCAACAATTCAAAATAAAACTTTAATAAAAATAAACCGAAATATTCTAAAATATGCTGATAACTAAACATCTCCTATATCTAGAGTCAAAAATACATTAGCAACTAGAACAAGCAGGAGACATGCGAAGGAGGGGGGGGGGTGATATATAAAACAACAAAAAAAAGTAGAACAATAAAATATTAACTGGGAGGGGACACACGAAATAAGAATTTTCATGAGAACGGCAAGTACAAAATCACCAAATAACATCTTCCCAAATAAGCAACAACGTAACCAAGTAAATCACAAATCGGGAAATCAACTAAAGATGACACGGCATCACCCTTCATTGTTTTACTCTCATCCTCACCATTTGATATCATAAATAAAATGGAACTACATCACCATTCATTCTTTTACTCTCTAGCACGGCACCACCCTTAGTGCTTTAATCCACACAACCTCTCAATATATGATAATGAATGTAAATAAGGCACGACAATACCGTTCATACGTTTCATTCTTCCTCACCAAGAAAAAATACAAATCTTAATAATAAATTCAAGGCGGGAAGCAATTTCACTTCAATTATAGTGCCAAGATAACAAACACAACTTTCAAAATTCTAAACATATTGGAGAACATATTCGATGAAACAATATAATCTCAAGGAATAATTTCCACCTGCATGCTTTAACCCAATGTCAACATATATATAGTCGTCACCTCACGTATATGCCTTCCTCACACATAATACACGTAGCAAATAGACTAGCAAGTCCTATTCCCTCAAGCCAAGGTTAAGCACGACACTTACCTTACTCTGCAACCAAATCAATGCTCAACTGCGGCTTTTCCTCTTGAATCAGCCTCCAAACCAATCAAATCTTGCTAAATATAGTTCAATTATTTCAAAATAGGCTTTAGAAACTACCCACGGGTGAAAAACATGAAATCTTTAATGATTTTGGGAAAAATCAACAAAATTCAACCCCGGGCCTGATTGGTTAAAACTCGAGATTCGGCCAAAATTTAGTTACCCATTCACCCCGAGCTCGGTTATATAGTTAGTTTCGAAATCCAACCTCAATTTGAGGTCTAAAACTCAATTTCTCAAAATTCCCATTTTGTACCTAAATCCATAAGTTCTACCATAAAGAATCATAGATTAAAGGTGAAAATAAATTGGTGTTTATGGAAATGTAGTGAAACAAGTTAAAATCTGCTAACCAATGAAGTTGGGATGACAAAACACTTCAAAATCTCCTCCAGGACGAGATCAAACTTGAAAATGGTGAAAAGTGAAGAAAATCCCAACTTTTGAAATGTTTAATACCTAGGCGTCTGATGTTCATCGCGTTCGCGAAGCACCTGACCATTCACGAAGATCAATGGACGAATAGCCATCGCGATCGTGATCAACCCTTGTGGTTCCCTAAGGCTTAGCTCCCCCCATTGCCTTCGCGTTTGCGACCCAACACCCACATTCACATAGACTTACTGCCTAGCCTACCCCCAGGTCCCACAACCTATCATGTTCGCAAGCGAACAACCATGTTCGAGAAGGGTAAACCCTCTGCTACTTCGCGTTCACGACAAGTCCCCGCGTTCGTGTGAAAGAAATTCTTCCCCAGCCCCATTTCCCCTTCGCAATCTTAAAAGTAGCTTCGTGAAGTACAAAGCATCAGACCAACAACTTTTTAAGCTTAAAATGGTCCGTAGCCTTTCCGAAACTCGATCCCCTCGGTCACCAAGCAAAAGATTCACACACGTGTAATAACATCATATGATATTGCTCACACAATCAAAATACCAAAATAATTGAAGGTGCACTAATACGAGCTCTAGGTGCGCTGTAGGCTAGCTGCTCAGGATGAGACCCATAAGAACCATGACTACCCGAATCATCACGAGATGATTGAAGCGTTGACTGAATCAGACTTGGAGGATAGCCTCTACCAAATGAACCTCTGATTCCAGATGAGGCACTACCGAACCCACCAAAATGACGAGGCCTCTTTTCAGATACAACCTTCCTATCCCAACCACAAACCATCTCGATCCGTCTAGCAATTTCTATGGCCCTCTATAAAAGAAATATCATCTCCGGTCTCCTTGGCCATCTATAGCCTGATACTGAAAGTAAGTCCATCAATGAATCTTCTCACTCTCTCCCTCTCACTAGGGAGTAAGATAACTGCATGTCGAGCTAGGTCCATAAATTGGGCCTTGTACTGGGTAATGGTCAGGCTACCTTACTAAAGGCGCTCGAACTTCCTGCAGTGCTCATCTCTCAAAGTGAATGGAATAAACTTCTCCATAAAAACTGCAAAAATTGATCCCAAATGAGGTGTGGAGAATCTGCTGGTCTACCCCGTTCATAATCCTGCCACCACCTCTTAGTAGAACTAGTTATCTAAAATGCTGCAATGTCTACTCCATCAGACTCAACAATAACCATGTTGTACAACATCTCGTAGCAATGATCCAAATAATCCAGTGGGTCCTCAGAAGGTGCACCAGTAAAATGAATAGGGGAGAGCTTTATGAACTTATCTAACCTTATCAATCCTTCAGAAGACATCGTGGGCCTCTTCCTGGTCTATGTAGCAACAATAGGCTGAACTACCCCAACTGGCCGAACTGTGGGAGTATGATATATGGGAGCCATCTGCTCCGGAGTGTGAGCAGCAGGAGTCTGTGCTACTCCCCTATCCCGAGAGATAGTTAGTGCCACCGAAAATGCAGCGGTCTTGGTCATACTCTTCATAAGGACCACCAAGTAGACTAGATCATCCTGAAGCACAGGAGTGGCTATGAATCCCCTCAAGGACCTGAGCGGGTCCGACTGTTGCAGTTTGAGCTGGAATCTTCTCCTCATGATCAATCTGTGGCTCCATAGTGGGTGATGTTTCATATGCTCTAGGTTGAGATCTTCCTTTACCTCGGCCCCGACCCTACCCCTGGTAGAGGAAGCAATGTAGGGATCAGGTTCCTGATCCACTATAGATATTGTGCACGTTCTCACCATCTATGAGAGAATAAGAATTGAATGATTCAAACTTCAATGCTAGAGTAAAAGTGCACGATAGAGAATAAAAAAGTGAAATTTTCCTAAAGCACCATAGCCTCTAGAAGATACGTACAGACGTATCCGTACTGATCCTCTAGACTACTAAGATTGCTCATGTCTCGTGAGACCTAAGCAAACTAGTGTTCTAATACCAACTCGTCACGACCCAAAATCCCACCCTCGAGACCGTGATGACGCCTAACATTTCAATTGCTAGGCAAGCCAATTTTGGCTGTATTATTTACCCAATTTTAACAATTCAAAATAAAACATTAATAAAAATAAACAAAAATAGTCTAAAACCGATAACAAAATACATATGACGATAACTAAACATCTCCTAGAATGCAGAGTCACAAATACATAGAAACTAGAGTACTACATATATGGTTTGAAATAAAGTGCAACTATCTAACACTAGGTAAACAGTAAAATGGTGAATTAAAGGGGATTCAGGGTTGCGGACGTCGTACAACTATATCGCAAGTCACCAAATGTGGCTGAATCCGAGTAGAACACTACTAGACACCAGTGGGACCAACACCAGTATCTGCAGAAAAAGTACAAAAATGTAGCATGAGCACAACCGACCTAATGTACTCCATAAGTGTCAAGCCTAACCTCGACGAGGTATTTATGAGGCTATAACAAGAGGCGTACGTAAAATCCTGTACAGATATATATAAAGAAACAAAATAACAAGTAGAACCAACAAAATATTAACCGGGAGGGCGCATGCGAAAGGGGAAATATCATAATAACGACAAATATGAAATCACCAAATAACATCTTCCAAAATAAGCAACAATGTAATCAAGTAAATCACCAATCCTGGAATCAAATAAGGCAAAGAATAAAGATGGCACGACATCACCCTTCGTGCGTTTACTTTCATCCTCACCATGTTATATCGTAAATAAAAATGGTATGGCATCACCATTCATTGTTTTACTCTCTAGCACGACACTGCCATTCGTGATTTAATCCTCACAACCTCTCAATATATGATAATGAATGCATGTACGCCACGACAAAACCCTTCATACTTTTCACTCTTCCTCACCAAGCAACAATACAAATCCGAATAACAAATGCAAGGCGGGATTTAACTTCAATTATAGTGCCAAGATAACAAACTCAACTTCCAAAATTCCGTATATATAAAAAATAAACAATAAATATGAGGCAAATAATTAAAAAGTAATAATCTAACATAATCATGGAGAACATAGTCAATGAAACAATATAATACAAAGGAATAATTTCCACCCGCTTGCTTTAACCAAATGACTATGCATATATACTCGTCACCTTTCATATACACTGTCCCCAGACATAATACACGTAGAAAATAGACCAACAAGTCCTGATAATTCCTCAAGTCAAGGTTAAGCACGACACTTACCTCACTTCACAACCTAATCAAAGTTAAATTGTGGCTTTTCCTCAATAATTAGCCTCTAGACCAATCAAATCTAGCCAAATATAGTTCAAATTTTTTTTAAAATAGGCTTTTGAAACTACCCAAGAGTGAAAAAGATAAAAATGTTAATGATTTTGGAAAAATTTAACCTCAGGCCCGGTTGGTCAAAGCTCAAGATTTGGACCAAAACCCAATTACTCATTCACCCCCGACCCGATTATGTAATTAGTTTCCAAATCCAGCCTCAATTTTAGATCTAAATCTCAATTTCTATCTGAATCTCTAATTTCTACCGTGAAGAATCATAGATTAAAGGTTAAAACCAATGGGTGTTTATGGAAATGTAATGAAACAAGTTAAAATCTACTAACTAATAATGTTGGGATGAAAAACCTCTTCAAAATCGCCTCTAGGCCAAGCTCAAACCTGAAAATGGTGAAAAGTGAAGAAAATCCCAACTTTTGAAATGTTAATACCTGGACGTCAGGTGCTCTTCGCGTTCCCAAAGCACCTAACACGTTCGCAAAGAACATTAGCCAAATGGACATTGCAATCAACCCTTCATGTTTACGAAAACTTTGCTCCCCCTTGCCTTTGCGTTCACATAGAGTTACTCCCAGCCTGCCCTAGATCCTACAACCTAATCGCGTTCACGAGGTAACGCCCGCTCTCTCAAAGATTAAACCCCCCACTACTTCACGTTCGAGACCAAGCCCCCACATTCGCGTAGAAGAAATTCCTCCCCAGACTCATTTCCCATTTGCGATCACAGGAATAGCTTCGCAAACGCGAAGCACAAAGCATCACACACGAGCAACAATTAAAACCAGCAACTTTCTAAGTTCAAAATGGTCTGTAGCCTATTCGAAACACACCCGAGCCCATCGGGTTCCAAACCGAACATGCACAAAAGTATAAGTATATATGAACTTGCTCGCATGATCAAAACACCGAAATTTCACCTAGAATTATGAATCAGACATGAAAATGCATGATTTTTTTAGAAACTCAAGAACTTCTAAAATCACAACCGAACGTCCAAATCCTATCAAACCAACTTCGATTTGCACCAGATTTTGCAAACAAGTTTCAAATAGCAAAATGAACCTCTACCAAGTACTGGATACAAAATCCAAATCCGATAACCACAAAGTCAAACCACGGTCAAACCTAGGAATTTTCTAACACGATCCGAATTTCCCATCGCCGGGATCGTGATGGAGCCTAACTTTTCAATGCTAGGCAAGCTAACACTTACGATTTTAATACATTAACAATTAACCCAAACAGAAATAAATAATAACTGAAGCTAAACATACATAAAGTGCGGAAGTGTTATAACTATTCAAAATACTCCAATACATGTCTACCCCAATGATCTGGTGTCACAATTCACATACGTCTAAGAAGTTCTACAAACACTGGTTTAAAAGAATTATAACTGTTCTCGAAATGGAAAGAAATAGATAGTCCAAAATAGAGGGAAGCGGGACTCTAGGGTCTGCAGACGCCATCAAATCTACCTAGGGTATCCTGTAGACTAAAGGCAACAACCTCAACACTTCACGAGGTTCGATACCAAAATCTGCATAGAAAGTGCAGAGTGCAGTATTAGTACAACCGACCCCATGTACTAGTAAGTGTCGAGCTTAACCTCAGCAAAGTAGTGACGAGGCTAGGACATAACAACAATACAAATTTGTGTAGTTAAATTATACACGAGAAACAATAATAACAAAAATTTAACAGATAAAGGCGGGAAAGGGGAAACATGCTGAGGGGAATATCATATTATGACAATAATAAAGTAAAGAATCATGTTAAATATCAAACTTGAACCAACAGAAAAGATAACACAGTAACACGTGCACGACATCACCCTTTGTGCTTTTACTCTCGTCCTCACAAAAAAATCAACAAAAACAACACGACATCACCCTTCGTGCATTAACTCTCTCATAATCATGGCTCGACATCACCCTTCGTGCATTAAGACTCATAGAAATAGGCACGACATCGCCCTTCATGCATTAACACTCTCTCACAATATCGTGAACGACATCACCCTTCGTGCTTTAAAATCTTCCTCACCCAAACAATAGAAACAATAACATCCCAGCAAGAGAATCAGCTATAACCAATCTCATTTCAACAGTTAATTTCACAATGTAAGTCTCAACTCGAGTCAATACTCAACAATTATCCAATGCCAAGAAAAATGTCATAAGGCTTGTTCAACATGGAGAATTGTCAGTTTAGGCATGAATAGTACATAATAAGAATCACAACGGTCACAACTTAAGACTCACTTGCATGCTCAACATCAATGTATAGATACTCTTTACCACACCTATACGTCGTACTCAACACTAACACGTAGCAAATAAGACAACAATACCTATTCCCTCAAACTAAGGTTAGACCAAACACTTACCTCGATTCCGTGGAAAAAAATCAAGCCTCAATTACCACTTTTTCTTTGATTTCAACTTCGAAACCGCTCGAATCTATGCATAATCAACTAATTAACATCAATTAATGCTAAATAAACCAATTCTAATGTATGAGTATAGATTTCCCAATATTTTTCCCAAAAAGTCAAAAACCGACCCCGAGCTCGCTTGGTCAAAACTCGAATTTCGAACCAAAACCCGACTACCCATTCACCCCCGAGTACAAATATGCAATTGGTTTTGAAATTCGACCTCAATTTGAGGTCCAAATCCCCAATTTCAAAATTCCTAAATTCTACCCAAGAACACCCAATTTTCCATGAAAAACCCTAGATTTTGTGATGAAATCATGTAAAAAGATAAAATAGATTTAAGAAAATGAGTTAAGATTCATTTACCTATGATTTGGGGAAGAACTTTCTCTAGGAAAATCTCCCTTTGGAGTTTAGGTTTTGATATTTTGAAGAATGAATGAAAAATCCCGTCCAAGACCCTTTTTACTCAGCTGCAAATGTCGCATTTGTGAAGCTCGCAAATGCGAGGAAAGTATCAAAAATAAAAACCCTCTCACACTTCTTCTGCCTTCGCAAATGCGAAGGAAAGTTCGCAATTGTGAACCTTATCCTTCGCAAATGCAACAAAATGATCGCAATTGCGACCAGTACCCCTCCCAGCCTTACTTCGCAAATGTGAAGAGTTCTTCACAATTGCGATGACTGTTGGCCCAGCTACTCTTTGCATTTGCAATGAGTGGCTCGATATTGAAATACTGTTAGACTTCACAATTGCGAACTCTAGTCTTGCAATTGCGAGATCAGAGGCTAACACCAGAACTGAACCTGCAATGGTTTTGCTAAGTCCAAAACACCCCGTGGCCTATCCAAAACTCACCCTGCCCTCGGGGCTCCAAACCAAACATGTACATAAGTCTAAAACCATCATACGGACTTTATCGTGCGATCAAATTGCCAAAATAACATCTCAAACAACAAATTTAACATAAAAACTCATGATTTTCTTAAGATAGTTCAAAATTTCTATTTTCTCAACCAAGGGTCTGAATTACATCAAATCTCTTCCGTTTTTCACAAAATTTTGCATATATGAATATTATATTGAACCTATACTGGGCTGGGGAACCAAAATACAGTCCCGTTTCCAATGAGATCACATACAATTCCAACAAACAATTTCCTTCAAAAATTCATTCCTTAGGCTAGGGATCTCGGAATTTGATCCGAGCATACGACCAAGTCCCATATTTTACCACAAACCTTATGGTACCGTCAAATTATTGGCCCGGGTCTGTTTACCAAAAATGTTGACTGAAGTCAACTATAATCAATTTAAAAGGAAAAATTCAGTATTTTTCTTAGATTTCACATAAAGGCTTTCCGGAAATGCGTCTGGAATGCGCACCCAATTGAGGAGAAATAAAATAGGATTTTAAGGCCTCAGAACACAGATTCTGGTTCTAAAACAAAAGATGGCTCTAAAGCAACCGTTCGTGCTCGAACGGACATAGAAAAGTACCCGAGTCGATGAAAAGATGGGGTTATCGACTCTGCATATCGGAATTGGACTCCTAGGTTGCTACCTCTACAGGATGACCTCTCCACTAAACACGAACCGAAGGAAAACTCTTCGATTTCAACTGACGAACCTACCGGTCTAGGATAGCCACCGGCTCCTTCTCATAGGTCAATCTCTATCCAACTAGACAGTGCTGAAGTCTAACACATGGGATGAATCACCGTGATACCTCCGAAGTGTGGACATATGGAACACTGGATGCACAACTAATAAACTCGGTGGCAATGAAAGTCTGTAAGCCACCTCTCCTAATCGATCAAGGATCTCATAAGGTCCAATGAACCTAGTGCTTAGCTTGCCCTTCTTTCCAAATTTCATCATGCCCTTTATAGGCGACACCCAAAGCAACACTCACTCTCCAACCATGAATGCCACATCATGAACCTTATTGTCAGCATAATTCTTTTGCCTGGACTGAGCTGGACGAAGCCTATCTTAAATAATCTTAACCTTATCCAAGGCATCCTGTACTGGATTTGCACCAAACAACTGAGCCTCTCCTGGCTAAAACCATCCAACCAGCGACCGACACCGTCTACTATATAATGCCTCATAGGGAGCCATCTAAATGCCTGACTAATAACTGTTGTTGTAGGCAAATTCCACTAACGGGAAGAACTGATCCCAAGAACCTCTAAAGTCAATAACATAGGGTCGAAGCATGTC
The DNA here is from genome assembly GCA_026770625.1 of Nicotiana glauca. Taxonomy (NCBI): domain Eukaryota; kingdom Viridiplantae; phylum Streptophyta; class Magnoliopsida; order Solanales; family Solanaceae; genus Nicotiana; species Nicotiana glauca. The sequence goes on from MU733398.1 coordinate 94,179, forward strand.
CTCCAAAATCGGAATAGTACGCTCAGACTGTCCTTCCATCTGAGGATGAAATGTTGTGCTTAACTCGACCCACATACCCAACTCAAGCTGAATTGCCCTCCAAAAATGCGAGGTAAACTGCGTGCCCCGATCATAAATGATAGACATAGGCACACCATGGAGATGAAAGATCTCCCGGATATAGATCTCAGCTAATCGCTCTGAAGAATAGAAAACTGCCACATGAATGAAATGCACTGACTTAGTCAGCTTATCAATAATAACCCATACCGCATCGAACTTCCTCTGCGTCCATGGGAGTCCAACAACGAAGTCCATAGTGATACGCTGCTACTTCCACTCAGGAATCTTAATCTTCTGAAATAAACCACCAGGTCTCTGATGCTCATACTTTACCTGCTGACAATTCAAACACCAAGCTGCATACACAACAATATCCTTCTTCATCCTTCTCCACCAGTAATGCTACCGCAAATCCTGATACATCTTAGCGGCGCCTGGATGAATAGAATACTTGGAACTATAGGCCTTCTCTAGAATCAACTCACAAAGACCATCCACATTGGGCACACAAACTTGACCCTACATCCTCAGAACTCCGTCATCTCTAACTATAAACTCCTTGGCATCACTGTGCCGCACTGTGTCCCCAAGGACAAGCAAATAAGGATCATCATACTGCCGATCCCTCATATGCTCAAATAATAAAGGCCAAGCAATTGTACAAGCTAGAACACGACTGGGCTCAGAGACGTCTAACCTCACGAACTGATTGGCCAAAGCCTAAACATTCAAAGCAACCGGTCTCTCACCGACTGGAATATATGCAAGGCTACCCATACTAGCCGACTTCCTATTCAAAGCATCGACCACTACATTGGCCTTTCCCGGATGGTACAAGATGGTGATATCATAGTCTTTTAATAGTTCTAACTATCTTTTCTACCTCAAATTTAGCTCCTTTAGCTTGAACAAATACTGCAGACTATTTTGATCCGTGGACACCTCACATGACACGCCATATAAATAATGCCTCTACATCTTCAGCGCGTGAACAATGGCTGCTAGATCCAAATCATGAACGGGATGATTCTTCTCATGAATCTTCAACTACCATGAAGCATATGCGATAACCTTTCCATTCTACATCAACACTGCACCAAGTCCTGTCGATGCCCCCTTTTTCTCATGAAATCGGGTTTACGACATTTGGGAAGACAACTCTATTCCCGTTTGGGAACTGGGTTTTTGGAATTAAAGAGTCGCCACCTAATGATTAAGTGCATTAGGATACTAAGGTTTTTGAATTTGAAACCCAGAGTTCGGGTAAGAGCTAGAAATTATCTCGAGGGGAAGGTGTTAGGCACCCCTCAAGATCCACTAGTGTGGTTCTCGGCCATGCTATGATTGTGACTTTACAAGTAAACAATCAAGGCTCAAATAAGGACTTGCATACAACATTGCAATTAAATTGAAACTTGTGAAAGTAAGTAGAAAGAGAGAGCAGATATTTGAAAGGTTTAAACAATTCAAAAGAAAGAAAACAAAGGAAGAAGGACCCTAGGTTGACGATTAATATGGATCACTTCAATGCAATACCCAGCAATCACTCCTTGAAGAGGGGTCGCACATGATATTAGCGTATCGGTCATCATCTCCATATTCTACCCTTCCCACCCCGTAAAGGTTATTTAAATGCGTGGATTGGTCACGAATGCTTATTGCGTACTATTACCCGTCCCGTCCTATAAGTCCTAGAGGGTATTTAGGACCACTATTCCTACAAGGTAAGGTCTAGGCTGAACCCTTAGGTTTAAAGGACAAAATGCTAGGAGACATACATAACAAGTAGGACTACACATAAAGGAACCATACAAAGGTAAATAAAAGGCTCACAGATCCCTCCAACAAGTAAACATGTAATTAGCACGTCTCAAACACATTTAAGGTCTTAAAAAGAATGAGAGTTTAAAGATAAGTTTCAGCAGAAGGTTTAATCGCAACTGAGTGATCCAAAGAGTGTTTGACTTGCGGAAATACAACTAAGAAAACAGTTGAGTAAGTAAAGGTAAGGGAACATCGTTTGGAAAAGTAGAGATTTGAAAATACAATAGTTCAATTATATAAGTATCAAAATAACACGTTCCTGGGCAGAAAGATAACCCAGTAGTTTGAAAAGCTTAATTAGAAAATTAGTGAGAGTGCATAAATACGAAACTAGTTTCCAGGTAGAGAAATTTTCAGTAAAAAAGTGAACTTTGAGAGAGACAAATAAAAGGAGTTGGGAAATTTAAAAGGCTGAGTAGTCTGAAACTGGTAAGACAAGATCAATCAGTTTTATTATTGGGCCTAACGCTTGCCTAGGCATCGTGCGTATTGCCTACTTGTCTTAAAAAAGGTGAACATGCATATTAATTCCAGTTTTAAAGAGAAGACGCAGTCAACCAAACTTATGTTATTAAATTAAACAGCTGGTGAGGTGTTCAGCAATTGCAACCCTAAATAACATGATATCTAATGCATAAAGCTCCTAAAGCATGGTCTCTAAATGCAGTAGTAGTTTTTAACAATTATTTGTTGATTACTAACTGATTACAAAGTAAGTATAACAATATGAGACAAGTGAGGCTTGCTCAGTTGGTAAACACCTCCACCTACGACCGTTAGATCCTGGGATCGAGTCACGCTGGAGGGGAGTGTGGAAACACTATAGATCCTCCTAATTTGGGAGGGTTTAAAAAAAAAGTATAACAATCTGAAAGTAAAGAGCTTAAGACAGGATATCTAGGTGTGAGATGCATGTCCTACATATGGCTTCTATTGCACAAATTGGTAAGTAAAGCCCTATAGACATGTTCTCTACCCATTAATTAAACTAAGCATGCATAATCCCTCCCAATTTCACTATAGCCCTGATCACTCAGTTATTTATAAGTTATTACAAATCGTGATATCTAAATTACATAATAAAAAATAAAATAAGAAGCTACTCTATAGGGAGCCTTAAACCAGGCCCAATCTTCCAACCTCACTTCTTTCGAGTTTCATAGCCTTGACCATGGTTTGGGTGTGGCAAATCTCCCTAAGGGCCCAATGGGGGTCTTTGGCCAATACCAGCACCCAAACACTACCAAAATGTTGAACAAGTACAGTGTGGAATTACCAGCCTTGTGCATCGAAGTTTAATAGGCACTCAAAGGTACCCAAGGCAATGCTTACATGAAGGGGGTAGAACCTAAACTCTAGGAGTAGTGAGAGTGTGATAGAATTTTCTTTAAAGAAATTGAGTTGAAAAGCGGTTTAAAAAAATGATCCATGTAGAACCAGTTTTGAAAGAAAAACAATAGGACATTTTTGACAAACTCAGAACCAAAATACCTCATATAGTTTCGGGCAGTAAACACAAACAGGGAAAATGGAAGTGGGGGGGGGGGCATGTAGTTCACATGTAACAACACAATTGCACCTAGATACCAAAGGAAAGCATTTCAAAACTTGGACAGTCATACCAGGTTTCAAAGAAAAGGGCTCATGATCACATACTGAGAATGTACTAGGGCTAGGGGGTAGGAGAGAACATGCATTAAGCAAATCAGTAGGCATGCCGGATTAATAGAAGGATAGTCACACATGGGCATGTTAGTTGCAATAAGAACAGCAGAACCATAAGTAAAAGCATAGAAGAAACAAAATAAAGTGCAGCATGTATAAAAGCATATTGTTTTGGATGCTACAAATCAAATAGAGGGCATACCAGTCAAGGATGAGATAGTGTAGAGCAGTAGTGTGCAGGGAAGTGAGCAGTAGTATACAGACCAAACAATCAACAATGTATAAAGCAGTAGAAGAGTGGAGCAGCCCTAAAATCACTCAGTCTTGGCTTTCAGCCGACTGAGTATTCAGTAGTCAACAGGGAAAGTGGGTGAGGATGTGTAGGAAACAAGAGAGAACACTGAGTATGCTTATGTGTGTAAGAGAGAGTTCATAACAATGAACTTTTTTTTTCGTGTGTGCTAAAGAGAGAATAGGGTACTTATAGCTCTCAAATTAAGTGGAAAATAAGGTAATACATATATACTGATTATAATTATAGAAAGAATACCTATTAGAATCAATTAAAAACTCGGATTCCTTTAAATTAGGGAGTCATAGCCCAAGCGGTACAAATTGCATCAAATAAGGAAGGTGTTTGCAAGACTGATAGTACAAAATAATTACAAGTAAGAAAATTAAAAAGAAATAAAAATATTGTGCACATAAACAGACAGATTACAGACTGATTTTGAAAACAATTGGTTCAGAAAATCACGGGCGAGATGGAAAATCACAGGGAATCAGCACTGAGTAAGGAAAGCATCTCACAAGCAAGGAAGTGACTCAAGTCAGCGAAAAACCTCCAAAGAAACCACATACAAAAAATCAGGAATTCAAAGAGATACATAGAATCGGCAGAACACTTTAGTAAAAAGATACAATTAGACCTATTTAAACATAATAGGCACAAAACCAAGAACCTTAAGTAAGAAATCACAGAATCAATGGAACGTCAGAACAAATTAACACATGGAAATTGGGAGATAACTCAGAAGATTACACAAACAGGTAGAAATATCAACACAAAAATATATGACTAGAAGATGCAGTAATTTCGAAAGAGGTTCAGAAGCCCTAGTTTTAAAAGAAGAACAAAACATTGAAAACTTGAACAATCGAAAAGATCGAGTAAAGAGTAGTATAAAACACAAAAGAATAAGTTAAAAATCGTTTAAAAGACAAAGCTTTATGAAAATTAGGGTTTCGTAATAAACCACTGAGAGGTAAGGAACCTGGCTGTGAAACTCATCAATAATGATGCTCGTAGCACCATTGAACCATAACCCATCGGAGAAAGACCAGAGATAAGCCAGGCAAAAGCTTCCAATGACCATCCTGTATGGTGGAGGCTTCCGGAGTCTCGAAGATAGAGGGAATCAATAAGACAAGGTTTCACGACGGCTGGTGGTCGAGAGAAGTGACGCTGGAGGTGGCCAGAGAGGTGGTGGATTCATCGGAGATAAGAGAGAGAACCAGAAGGTTCTAGAGAGAAGGGAGAGAAAGAGTCAGTATATATATATAGAGAGAGACCTTCTGAAAAATGAGGGTTTG
>MU733398.1:100490-112156 GCA_026770625.1 Nicotiana glauca
GGGGGGGGTTGTTAGATTATAATTTTGGAAATAAAACCTCGGCCGTTGATCTCACTTGATCAACGACTCAGATTAGGTCAAGGCTGGACCGGGTCATTAAATTGGGTATGGGTGATTTGAGAATTGGGTCGGGGGATTTGGGGTTGGAATTAGGGTTCAATTTGTGGTTAAAATTTAAATGCAAAGGGGTTATAATTGAAATGGATGAGGCTAAATGTTAAACAGCCATTTATCCCTTTTTATTTTAATAAAAATTGTTAAAATAATTTTAAAAACCAATTAAACCACTAAATTGACTAATAACATATAAATGTTAATTAAAAAAATACTGGGAGCAATTTTATAATTATAAAATACTATTAATCGAAAAATAGGCTATAATTGCAATTATAGCAATTTAGCTTTTAAAATACCAAATAAATTATATAAAATATGCAAAAATCATCTTAATTATATCTAGGTGTAAATATGAGAATAAAATAAAGTATTCACCAAAATAATAGTCTGAAAATAATTATTGAATTTTGACCTATTAAAATAGACAACAAATTAATTTTAAAATATTTAAAATAAGGGAAAATACCAAAACTCTTGGGCATGCTTATATATACATGTACATACTATTTTGAGAACATTTTGAGTATATAAAATACATTGGAAAAAATTGGGTATCAACAAGTCCAATATAGGATGTGTCACAATATACTGTATATGGCCCTGAACCTGTAGGCAAAGCCAACACCGACGCTATAGTCAAAGCTGTCTTGAGCTTCTGAAAGCTCACCTCGCACTCATCCGACCACCTAAACGAGGCACCTTTCTGGGCCAACCTGGTCATCGGGGCTGCTATAGATGAAAATCCCTCCACAAACCGACAGATTTAACCCGCCAAACCTAAGAAACTCTGGATCTCTATAGCTGATGTGGGTCTAGGCCAGTCCCTAACTGCCTCAATCTTCTTAGGATCCACCTGAATATCCTCTGCTAATACAACATGACCCAAGAAAGCAACTGAACTCAACCAAAACTCATATTTAAAAAACTTAGCATATAACTGACTGTCTCTCAGAGTCTGAAAGATGACTCGAAGATGCTGCTCATTCTCCTCTCGGCTACGGGAGTAGAACAAAATATAATCAATGAAGACAATCACGAAGGAATCCAAATAAGGCTTGAACAACCGGTTTATCAAATCCATAAATGTTGCTGGGGCATTTGTCAACCCAAAGGACATCACTAGGAACTTATAATGCCTGTACCGAGTGCGAAAAGCTGCGTTAGGGACATCAGATGCTCTAATCCTCAACTGATGGTAGCCAGACCTCAAATAAATCTTTAAAAATACCTTGGCACCCTGAACTTGATCAAATAAATCATCAATCCTCAGCAATGGATTTGCTCTTGATGGTGACTTTGTTCAACTATCGATAATCTATGAACATCCTCATCGACACATCCTTCTTCTTGACAAACAACACCGGCGCACCCCAGGGTGAGACACTAGGTCTAATACAACCCTTATCAATCAAGTATTACAACTATTCTTTCAATTCTTTCAACTCTGGCAGGGCCATACGGTACGATAAAATATAAATGGGCTGAGTGCCCGAAGCCAAATCAATGACAAAATTCAATATCCCTGTTGGGTGGCATCCCCAATAGGTCTACAGGAAATACCTCTGGAAACTCATGAATAACTGGTACAGAATCCATAGAAGGAGCCTCAACACTAGAATCACGAATGTATGCCAAATAAGCCAAACACCTCTTCTTGACCATACGCCGAGCCTTCATATAAGAAATAAACCTACTAACAGAATGACCAAGAGTCCCTCTCTACTCCAATCGAGGCAACCCTGGCAACACTAAGGTCACGGTCTTGGCATGACAGTCCAGTATAGCATGATAAGATGACAACTAATATATCCCTAAGATGACATCAAAAGTGACCATATCCAGAAGTAGGAGGTCTACACGGGTGTCCAGACCCCTAATAATAACCACACACGAGCGATAGACACGATATACAATAATAGAATCAGCCACCAATATGAACATATATACAGGAGCACTCAAAAAATCACGAGGCACAACCAAATACATAGCAAGATAAGATGACATATAGGAGTATGTAGACCCTGGATCAAATAGAACTGAAGCATCTCTACTACAAACTGAAACCATACTTGTGATAACGGCATCGGATGCCTCAACCTCAGGCCTGTCTGGGAAAGCGTAACATCGGGGCTGGGCCCCACCACTTTGAACTACATCCCTAGGATGACCTCCTGCTGGTTGGCCTCCACCCATAGTGGCCTGAAATCTACCTCTAACACCTCTACCTTTACCTCTAGCTACCTGACCCCTACTTTAGCTGGCTGAGCGGATGGTGGAACACCTGATGTCTGAACCATGGCATGAGAACCCTAATTCTAAGAACTACTTGATGCTCGAGGGAAAAATCTATCAATGTGCCTCAGATCGCCACAAGTATAACAAGTCCTCAGTTACTGGGACTGCTGACCCTAAAACTGACCTTGACAGCCTAGTTAACCACCCTGAAAACTCTGGAGTGGAGGTGCACTTATAAGAGCTGGTGATGCACTGTAGGGTAGCCGATTAGAATACTGCATATGAGAACCACAACCACCTGGGGCACCATGAGAAGCCCGAATTACTGAATGAAATGGCCAGGGAGGATGGACCCTACCAAAAGAATCCCTGCCTCCAAATAAGGCACCAATGAACCTACCAGAATGACGAGGCCTCTTGTTGAAACCCTGACCACTCCCTTAAGCTAGAACTACCTCAACTTGCTGGGCCATATTGGTTGCATACTAAAAAGAAATCTCACTACTCGTCTCCTTAGACATCTGCAACCTGATAGGCTGAGCGAGTCCTTCAATGAACCTCCTTACTGTTTCTCTATCGGTCGTTTTGAGCTTCAACACATTGTTTAGCAGTTTGAGGCTATCTATAGCTTTATTTTAGGTATTATGACTTGTGCACACGGTTGGAATTTGAATTCCGGAAAGTTTGGTGTTGATTTGGAAAAAGAATTCTCATTTCGAAAGCTTTAAGTTGAAAGAATTGATTAAGATTAGAACTTTTAAGTAAACGACCTCAGAATCAGGATTCAAAGATTCCAATAGGTTCGTATGATGATTTCAGACTTGGGCGTATGTCTGGATCGGGTTTTGGAAGACCCGAAAATAGTTCGGCACCTATTGTAGAAGTTAGCATTGTTAGAAGAATTTCAAGTTTGGGGGTGAGGTGCATTTAAATGTTATCAATGTCCATTTGGGATTCCGAGTTTAGGAATAGATATGTATGGTTATTTTGGTATTGGGAACGCGATTCGAAGTGAATTCGAAGGTCGGTGGGTCATTTTGGAGTCATTTGGCTAAAGATAGAAGTTGGAAGGTTTTTGAGAAGTTTGACTAGAAGTGGACTTTTTTGATATCGGGGTCGGATTCCCCGTTCCAGAAGTTGGAGTAGGTCCGTAATGTCAAATATGACTTATATGAAAAATTTGAGGTCAATCAGATGTGATTTAATAGATTTCGGCATCGAACGTTAAAGTTTGAATTTCTCAAGTTCATCAAGTTTGATTCCGGGTACGATTCATGATTTTAGCATTGTTTGATATGATTTGAGGCCTCAATCAAGTTCGCAATGTATTTTGGGACTGATTGGCATGATTAGTTCGGGTCCCGGGGGCCTTGGGTGGATTACGGGTGGTTAACGGATCAAATTTGGAATTTAAAGAAGAAATGATCAGCTGCCTTCTGGTGTAACCGCACCTGTGAGGCTTGGGCCACAGGTGCGGAGCCGCAGAAGTGGCCTATGAGGCGCAGAAATGGAACATGTTCTCCCAGGTGAAGGGCCGCAGGTGCGGGCCATTGACCGCATCTGCGTAAGCGCAAAACCGAGATGGAAGACCACAGAAGCGGTTATTGGCGCAGATGCGATGGGGCCTCCATAGAAGCAGACTCGTAAAAATGGCGAGAAATCCGCAGGTGCAGAAGTTGCTGGGCAGAATACATTAAATAGCGAGGTTTGGCCATTTTGCTCATTTTTCTTGATTTTGGGGCACTTTTGGAGCTTCTTGAGAGAGGCTTTCACCTAGCAACTTGTGGTAAGTTAATCCTACCTATTATGAGTTAAATATATTGATTATGTCTAGATTTTAACACAGAAATCAGTGAAAAACTTGGGGTTGAGGGAAAAACCTAGGAAATTGGTATTTTTGGATAAAAACCTAGAAAATTGGTATCTGTGGTTCGCTCCATTTGGCCCTCTGGCAGTTCATAGTTTAAATATTGTTGGATCATGCCGTACGACCTCGACATGATTTGCGCATGCTTGTATTGCTTGTCTTGAAATTTATTAATTGTTTCCTTCCTGTCTTGAGAATAAATGTATAATGATGAAAAGAAGTTTGGGAATCCCATATACAAGAAAGATTTGTCTACTTTATTTATTCTACTGAATTACAATCATTTTATAAAAATCCTTGATTTATTATATTATAAACGTATCATTATTGGACCACTAGTAAGTGTCGAAGTCAGCCTCTCGTCTATACTTCTTCGAGATTAGATGTGATACTTACTGGGTACATGTTGTTTTCGTACTCATACTACACTTGCTGTGCATTTTTGTTGCACAAGTTTGTGTGTGGATATTGGATTAGTGGCATAACGGCATGGTTGATACGGAGACTTAGGTGAGCTGCATTTATCGAGATGACCTGCAGCTAACAGAGTCTCCTTCAGAGTATTGTACTGTGTTTTTATTTTTGTCCACTTTGTATTCTGGACAGTTACTGTATTTTATTTCATTCCCTAGTAAATGCTCATGTACTTGTGACATCGGATTTTGGAATGAGTATATGGTATCTTTTATTAACTTCTTAACATTTATATTTAATTTGAAATGATTACCTTTTTCTAGTAAAATTGAAGGAAAATCATAGTTTTCGAGACTATTAAAATGAGAATTTAATTAGGTATTTTAGTTGGCTTGCCTGATAGCGGTGTCCAGCGCTATCACGACGCTCATTGTATTTTGGGTTGTGACAACATGGTATCAGAGTAGTAGGTTCCCTTGGGTCTCACGAGTCATGAGCAAGTCTAGCGGATCGATATAGAGACATCTGCACTTATCTTCGGGAGGCTACAGGGCTATTAGGAGTACTTCCCTTCTTGATTCCTCATCGTGCGGTTTGACTCCTTTGAGGCTTATGCCTTTATTTCCTACCTATTCAATCTTATGCTACATGGAGCACTCATTATGAATCAGGAATTAAGAAATTTTAAAGGTACTACAGAGGTGGTACGGGATGCTTCTCCCGGCATAGATGATTTGACTATTGTCGTCACCTAAAGGAAGGATATTCTGTCATTTCAGCTCAGTAGATGTACTTCTGAGAGCTCTGAGGCTAGGCATGAAGTTTCCATGATGTTTATGAACGATTGTCCTCCAATATTGATGTAATATTAGGATTGTTGCCTATGTGTCGGGGTAGTGAATGACTTGAAGGGAGGTTTACTCAATACATGAGTTAGAGATTCGGTATTTTATTCCCGGCAAGAGAAAGGAAATAAGGCTAAGAATGTTCATATTTGGGTTGATGGAGTAACGAGGCATGGTATTTGCGAGCGTGGTTTCATATGTGGTGAGGTACCGTTGTCCTGGTTGAATATACTAAGTTCGCCGGTGTTAAGACCTTCAGTAATTCGCCTTTGGGGCAGGATATTATAAAATAGTATTGGAGAAGCGGCTGTCAGAGATTGCGGGGTGCAGTGGTTCAAGATTGAATGTGTATTTCTAATGCTGATGGCTCGAGAAGGATAATCTTCAAAAATGTTTAAAAGTTAGTCGCGTTCTGTTGGTTCAAGTGCTACCGAGATGGATTTTGATCTAAGGCATCAGCTGAGCAGCAAAGGATAAGGAAAGACATGTGGGAAGTGTCATACGATGGCTAAATTGCTAAGGAAGCCAAGTGTAAGAAGCGGAAGTCAAACAATTGCTTAAAGAAGAGGGTTTGGCCCAAGTGGGAGAGTGGATACAGTGGCAGGATAACTGCACCCTTAAGGAAAGTTTGAAGTGATTGGGGAATTTTAGTTGATGGTGATTGAGTTTACGAGCTTAATTTAAAATATTGGCTAGTATATGACGGGGGATTGGATGTGAAAGAAGGGAGTTGCTTGACATAGAGAAGGATAAAACATAGCTTTGAATTGGAAGATATTGTCGTACATTCAGTTGATGTCCACGAGGAGTGAATGGACTTGTGCAGCTGGTGAATGAGCACAGGCTCAGGTAGGTTATTTCCTGTGAGAAGGTCAGCGGTCGCATGGTTGGCGAAGCTTCTACAAAGGATTTTACTGGCTATATGGTAAGAGGTGAAACATGTGAATGTGGTTAACGATTCAGAGTATTCATAAATGGTTTATAGAAAGATTTCGAGGAGCTTGGTAGGTTGGTTGTGCTAGATCATATCAACAATGAATAAATGATCTTGTTGGATTCCAGAGTAGCATAATGGTGGCTTCAAGCCAAGTGGGAGAGTCCCACGACCTACGATTGGGTTGTATGATTTTCTTCTTGTGAGGTTTTGGGTTATCAGCATATTGGTAAGTTGTTTCGACTAAGGAAAAAGAACATCAGTAGTAATTTGAGCAAAGGAATTGAAGAATGTGTTCTATAATTGGCATCATCTATTCATGTTCAGGCTTTGGGAAGACTCAGGAGTTATGCTTCGCGTAGAAGTGAATTGCAAGGAAGGTGATTCGGCCGGGTATTTCTTTGAGAGGGTAGTCATATGCTAGCGGGGCCTTGCCGTTGATTATATTTGGGACCACGTCAGAGTGGGCAACTCTCAATAATGATCCTAGTAAATCCAAGGGTAAAAAATGCGGTGCCTAAGGGTTTAAGCCCGCGATATGGTTAAGAATCAAGCTTTTATAGTAGTAAGAGGCTCAGAGTGTTCTATGATGTTTTGACTTGCAATGTAGCATTGGTAAGAAAAGGAGTAAACGACTTTGCAATCGTAGAGGAATTATCAGAATGGATGTACCAGTCAAGATACGAATATGCGCACAAGGAAGGTATGGGGTGGTTTGTGGGATTCGAGACATCATGGTCTCGTGTTACAAGGCCATTCAGGTTGAGTGCATTATGTGTTGAATGAAGTTATTATTATTCTAAGGCAATTAAGGATAAATTGGAAGAGGTTGGATTGATTATCCATGGTTGAATTGGCATGCTGGTGCAGTGATCAGTTCCTTCAGCATGTTTAAGTTATGCTAGTGATTTGTGATGGTACGTGTGAGGCTTGTCGGCCACCGTTATTGATTTTATTAGGAAGTATTCAAGTGTTAAGGTTTGTGATGTGGAGGCCGTACCCGGAAGGGGTGTGGTGGTTTAGGCCACTGCTTGAAGATTTGAATGTTCTAAGGTTATGAAAATTTACTCGTATGTTGCTATGGTTATCCTTGTAATGAGTTAAGTAAAAATTCTCCATGTGAGGAAGTGTTTACCATGTTAGTGGTTCAGGAGTTGTGACGAAATTCTTGTACTATCGCGCATTGGTTTGTTAGATGCAGTAAGCGGTATGAAATTTAAAAGTGAGGATCAAGGTTACAACTTGGTGTTGATAGGGATGTCACGAGCTCGGATGAGCATGAAAGGGATTTGAATATTTAGAGTAAGCTGGCATTGTCTTCAGTGTCACTTGAGATCGGTGTTTTGTAAAAGAGGCTTTGCGTCCTGGTTATGGATTCTTGATCACCTTTTAACGTTAGTGCGGCCGGTGGTATGGATATGCAGACTTGTTATTTGTTTCGGAGGTCGTGGGAGAGTGTCCCACGGGAAGAGTGTATAAGTGTGGCATGTAGTCACTTGATTAATTGATGAATGAAACCAAGTGTGAAGATTGTAGTGATAGTTAATTTGAGAATTTATGCCCGAAGGGCACTCAGTTTATTAGGTTTTGGATTGCGGAGGATTACTTAGGTTATGATAGTAGATCTTGTGTGTTATGGGAAAAGGGGTTATTATGACCCAGAAAAGATTATTGGCCTAGTTCGATACGATCAGAATCGGCTTGAGGGCTGTGAATGGATTTAATATGAATGTGGGCTCTATATCATGCCGAATGTGTTCATTTCAGCATAGCTCCTCTTACGGAGGAGTATTCGGGCGTTGGGTGTTTCTCCGTCGTCGGCTATTTCATGTAATGCGATATTGTGTCGTGTGAGTTGCAAAATGACTTGGTAAATTTCTTATGTGTTGAGGTTCCATGTAGCGATGGTGTTATGTGAGCAGGGTAGCTCTTTAGTTTCAGAACATATATCATACCTCAGTTGTGCTTGAGTTTGTTCGCTTATGGCGCTATATGTCCCCTCAGGTATGGTATTATGCATGTAGCGTGCTTGTGACCGATATTCGATTTTGTGTTATAATGAGAAATTTAGCTCGATATGTATCTCCTTATGTGAATTTTATGTGTGGATCGGGTGGCACACCGCCATAGGTATGTTGTTTGTACCGGGATGCACGCCGCAATAATGTGATGATAATTACTGTCCCTTTTATCTTCTATTCTATGTGTTTTGTTCCCCATTTTCTGAGGGAAGTTCATATTAGCTGTGCGAGCAGAGTAGTCCCTCCGAGAACTCGTCCTTCTTGTGTATCGTGTTCGAGTTGGTAGCCTATTGGCACATTGTGGCATCATATGAGACTTTTGATTATGTCTGGGGTGGCTTGTTGCCTGAGCAGTTCGTACTGGGTAAGACAAGGTTATTGGGTCTAGGATCAATGCAATAGGATTTTATGAATTTTATTAAAGAGCAAGGATCATTATTTGGGTTCAGAATGAGGTAATGTTCTTGTCAGGAGTGTAGCCTCAATGATTTGTTGACTTAGTAGTTGGTTATAAATTTCTATGCATCTCCTCTGTCGTGGCAGTATTGTAAGAGTTGGAACAAGACTTAACCGTATCATGAGGTGCATTGTGAGCATCAGATTCGGGGAAAGTCGGATATTATGGTTAGAGAATGTCATTATGGTCCTGTAAATGACATGGTGCATAGAGTTAATTCATCAAAGGTATGCAATCTTGTATCGGTGTATCATGTGGTGATTTATACAGTGTTCTTATATTGGGAGCAGGCCTGACAGAGAATTTTGGATGTTGATACTGGGCTTTAAGGCTTATTTGTTTAAACAAAAGAGAATATCTTCAGATTTGCTCGAGCTAATATGCTCAACTGAGTTGTGGTAGCACGGGTAGGTGCACAAGGTGTTTAAGTGTGATTTCAGACAACTCCAGTGCAGTTCTTAGCACTTTCGAGGACGAACAAATGTTTAAGTGGGAGAAAATGTAACGACCCGACCGGTCGTTTTGAGCTTCAGCGCATCGTTCAGCAGTTTGAGGCCATGAGCAGTTTCATCCGTCCATGTGAGGCCGTCGATATGGATGAGATGTATAGCCGTCCGTGGTAGGAATCAATCTCCCAAAGTTACGGGGTCATTTTGCCGAGTTCTTTCGACATGGTTCTCTCAAGCGTCAGGTATTATGACTTGTGCGCACGGTCGGAAATTGAATTGCAAAAGGTTCAGAGTTGACTTGGAAAGAGAATTCTCATTTCAGAAGCTTTAAGTTGAAAGAATTGATTAAGATGATTCACGAGCAGGGTGATTGACTGTTTGAGTATGTGGTTCTATGTGTACCAGCGTCTCATGTATGATTCACGAGCATGGTGATTGTTTATTTATATTTGATTTCGTCGCATGTATGATTCACGAGCGGCGTAATAGATGCATCTATGGTTCGTGCCATTTGACCCTCTGGCAGTGCACAATTTAAATATTGTTGGATCGGACCGTATGACCTCGGCATGATTTGCGCATGCTTGTATTGCTTGCCTTGAAATTTATTGAAGTTGATATTGTTTCCTTCCCGGCTTGAGAGTAAATGAATTCCCTATAAAAGAAAGATTTGTTTACTTGTTTTATTCTACTGAATTACAATCATTTTATGAAATTCCTCGATTTATTATATTATGAACGTATCATTATTGGACCATTAGTAAGTGTCGAAGTCGACGTCTCGTCTCTACTTTTTCAAGATTAGACGGGGTAGTTACTGGGTACATGTTATTTTCCTACTCATACACTCGCGGTGCATTTTTGTTGCACATGTTCGTACATGGATATTGGCTTAGCGGCATAGCGGCATGGTTGATACGGAGACTTAGGTGAGCTATATTTATCGAGATGACCCGCAACCAGCAGAGTCTCCTTCAGAGTATTGTAGTGTGTTTTCATTTCTATCCACTTTGTATTTCGGAAAATTACTGTATTTTATTATATTCCCTAGTAAATGCTCATACACTTGTGACACCGGGTTCTAGGATGAGTATGGGGTATCTTGTATTAACTTCTTAACATTTATATTTAATTTGAAATGGTTACCTATTTCTAGTAAAATTAAAGGAAAATCATAGTTTTCGAGACTATTAAAATGAGAATTTAATTAGGTATTTTCGTTGGCTTTCCTGACAGCGGTGTCCAGCGCCATCATGACCCTTAGTGGATTTTGGGTCGTGACAGCTGTAACAACTGGCTGAGCTACTCCTACTGGATGAGCTGCTGGAGTCTGGAACTTGGGAGCCATCTCCTCCGGAGTGCGAGTAGGAAGAGTCTATGCTCCTCCCTCAGCCTGAGAACGGCTGGTGCTATAGGAAGTATGCCTGCCTGAGTAACACTCTCCATAAGTCCCACTAGACGGACCAAAGCATCCTGAACTACCGGGGTAGCGACGAACCCCTCTGGAACCTGAGATGGCCCTACTGGAACTGTTTGGGCCGGAACCTCATCCTCAAACTCTAGGTGAGGCTCCGCTGCTGGTGCTGCTACTCGAGCTCTAGGCTGAGCCCTTCCCCTGCCTTGGACACTAGCACGGCCTCTGCCTCGTCCTCTGCCCCTTGTAGAAGCTGCCACTAGGGGCTCGGGCTGCTGATTAGTGAATGAAGTGATACGTGTTCTCGCCATCTGTGAAAGAACAAAGTAGAAGTTCAATTAGCGTTGAGAGGTCAAATCGCATGACAGAGAAGAATAGATATGAAGTTATTCCTAAAATCTGTATACTCTAGGGGATAAGCATAGACGTTCCATACTGTTCCTTCAGACTCTACCTAGCTTGTTTGTGAATTGTGTGACCTAGGTAACCTAGTGCTCTGATACCAACTTGTCACGAATCAGATTTTCCATCATCGGGACCGTGATGGCGCATAACTCTTGAATGCTATGCAAGCCAACAATTACAGTTTTAACACATTAACAATTAACCCAAAAAAATATATTTAAAGCTAAACAGATATAAGTTACACCCCGTGTTTTTGTACATGAGAGTATTCGTATGTCAATTGATGAAAGCTCAAAAATGAGATCTGTCACACCTCCTTTTTTACGAGTTTAATACACCCCGCGAAGGGCGTAAAGGAGTTTTTCCAATTAAAGGACAGTCGGAACGGGATTTAATATTATTTATTCAGAGTCGCCACTTGGGAGATTAATGGTGTCCCAAGTCACCGGTTGAATCCCGAACCAAGGAAAATATGACTCTGTTAGCAGTCCGCGAACCAAAAATCCGG
>MU733398.1:113532-136602 GCA_026770625.1 Nicotiana glauca
CCCTATCTAGAACTTTCTATCTTAGTGTAATCCCCTATATACCCCTACTTCACTTAGAAATCTACCCTGTTACCCTTTTTCTATACCCAAATTACCCCCACTTCCTTAGGTTTATTACCATTCACCCTTTTTATCTACCCAAAGACCCCTGGATCTTAATTGAATTTATCAACTACCCTACTGCCTTTTTTACCCTTTTAACACCTGAATTATTAAACTATCAGACTAATATGATTAATCAACTACTAATCAAAAAATCTAACCAGCTATGCCCAAACATACTATTACACTATCAATTAATCAAGAAACCGATGAAATTAATAATTAATTACTTCATTTTCAACTAGCCACTGAATAAACTATAAACCAAAAGATTTAACTAATTGCTTACTAACTCTAAATTGATATTTACAAGTCTACAACATAACAATTATCCTAAGAACATGTATCGCTAACTATTTTCAATTTAATAAAAATCAGCAAGTAAAATCAAAAGCAAAGACAAAATCAGAAAACAATAAAGCATGAAAAAGAAAGAAAATGAAAGTAGAACTCACTGATGTAACGAAAACTCTGGCCAGCCATTTTTTGAGAAAATCTTTCGAGATTCTTGACCCGTAACATCCCCAACCATGTGTTTTCATAATAAAACACGTGGTTAAAGATGTTATGGTCAAAAATCATAAAGATTTGAGCTTGAGTTCTTGGCCAGAAAAACTCAGATTTGAATTTCGACGAGTTTGAGCAAGATTCGAAAGAAAAGGTTGGTAGATTAGAATAAATGATGGGAAAAAGAGTCTATGGTGTGAATTTGGGGTTTTTTGGCATACTTCGAGTCTTGGCCGGAAAACTTCAGTTTGATATTCGAAGCTTTCCGGCAAGATTCGAAGGAAATCACTTGGAGGAATGGAAAGGGGATAAGAAGAAGAACAACGGGTGTTAATTTGGTAACCATTAGCATAAGTTGTGTTTGCCGGCGGTAGGGTTCTGGCGACATATTTTTGGATATTCGAACAGAAGGAGGGGGTTTCGAAGGAAACGGGATAGATGGGTGGACTCAAGAGCTCAAGGCGGTTCTGTGGTGTTTTTTGGAGGTTGATTGGTGAAGGTGTCGTCTCCCGCCAGTAGGATTCCGGCGGGGGCTGTGAGGAAATGAGGGTGGCTGATTAGAGAGGAAGAAGAAGAGAATGAAATATTTTTAGGGTTTAATTGGTTTTTTGATATATGATACATATATTAAAATGTAACAATCATCCGCAGCTATTAGATTAAATCATTTAAACGGTTCAGATTATTTGGGCTTTAAACGACGTCGTTCCACTTATAAATAAGATCGGGTCTCAACCGTTAGATCAAGGTAATGAAGGGTCGAGATTAACCAAAGCCAAACGTCGTCGTTTCATTTTTAATGAGTTCAAGCTTCGACCGTTAGATCACCAAGTTTCAACGGCTGAGATCAAATGCCCCTTAAACGGCGTCGTTTGGTTAGATTTGAAGCTGACCGGATTTGGACTGGATTGGGTGTATTTTTGGTTTGGGCTTAGGGTATTTTGGTTTGGGCTTGGGGTATTTAGCCCAAAATTTTATTAATCCACTTCTTTCTTTTGTATTTTATTTCTCATTTATATTTTGTATATTTTCTTTTTCCCATTTTTCTTTCTTTATTAAATTGTTAAACCAAAACTAATTAAATTCTAAAATTTATTTAATAACTATTTTATAGTAATTTTCGATTAAAACAATAAGATATTATTTTTGATTTTCCTTAAACTATTCTAAAATGCCTTAATACTAAAATTGTAAAAATTAAAAATCCTAATGCATATGCATATTTTTGTATGAATTATTAAGCAACTAATTAACACAAAAATGCAACAAATTTCAACAAAAATTGTAAAAATAATGAAAAATCATTTTGTTTGGATTTTAGGAATAATTTGCTTAGGGCAAAAATCACGTGCTCACAAGATCAACTTTGAAAGTACATAAAATAAGTTAATCATGTTATAATGGAGGTTAAAAATATTTAAGATCATGAATACCAAGTACCAAGAGGGTTTGAAGGCTTAGAAGCTAAATGAATTGAATAAACTAAGTTTCGTCGAAAGTCGACAAGTTGGGAATGTTGTAACATGTACTTTTAGGATGAGAATAAGGTGTTTAAAATTATAAGGAGAAACTTAGGTAAAATGTAACTGCAATTTTTTCCTAATATACTTAGATTGATGGTTGTTCCACCCATAAATTGAAGCTCTATGAGTCTATTTTCTAACGCATAAAACTTTTTATTAATTTAACATTGGAGTAGAGAGATATATGCAGTTTTGCGAGACTGCGCAGGCTGCTAGGTGACAAGTAGGTATGTCACCTACTTGGTTAAATAAGAGCCCCAAAATAGGCAATTTTGGGCCAGCCAAAGAAACCATTTAAGGGATTATCTCCAACAATATAAACCTCATTATATGTCACAAATAACCAGACCTCAACCCTGTGAGCACGTGATTTTTACCTCACAGGAATTACTCCCACAAAAATCAAAACAAAATGTTTGTTTTATTGTGTGCAATTTTTGTGAATTTTCGTGATATTTTTGTTATTTTCTGCATTTGTGTGTGCACGTTTATTTGAGCAAATTAATGAAAAGATACAAAAATATAGCATTTGCATTTAGGATGTAGTTGTATAATTTTCGAGTCAAATAGTTAACTACTTATTTTTATAAAATGAAGAAAACCTAAAAATAAGGCACTTTGCATTTTAGTGTTTTAATTGTGATTTTGGTGCTTAATTAGTTGCAATAATTGTTATGTTAGAGATAACTAGTATTTTAAGTTAATTTGGTTTTGTAATTTTAGGTTTTTAATTTTTGAAAATATATTTAGGAAATAAAAGAAAGGGAAAAGAATTGAAGGAAAAAATGGATTTGGGCCAATTCAAAACCAAACAAACCCCCCCAAACCAGCCTAATACCTACCTGAAACCCAATCCATCACCACCAAGACAAAACGACGTCGTTTAGACATGAATTGATCTTAACCGTTCTCTTCATTTGATCGGACGGTCTAGTGCGATCCCCATGATCCGACCTGACCCTGACCCGTCTACATTAAAGGCCGATCCGGTCTTGAGGTTAGTTAAACGGCGTCGTTTATATTAAGCAAATGATCCAGGCCGTTGATCTTAATTGATCTAACGGTCTGTATTTAATCCCTTTCCTAGTATATAAGTTCAAACCAGACCCCAGGCCCCCTTAGACCCCCATCCCTTGTCTCTAACAGCTCAGAGACCAGCCCGTCTCCCTCCGCCTCCCAACACCCTATTCCGCCCACCATAAATCGCCTCACGGCGGTTCCGGTGGTCCAATGACCCCCAAAATTACACCATCTCTTCACCTCAACCTCCCCATCTTCTTTCAACCCTCAGCTTCACGAATCCCAGCCCACATTCTCGAAATATTAAAACCCTAACAGCCTTCCACCATGTCCGGCGGCACCATCTTCGATGGCCACCAAAATAACACCAAATGGGCACCGACACCTCCTCATCTCAAAACCAAACCCCCCTTCCTTCGAGTATTCCGGGAACATGTCGAATATCAGTTTATAGCCAGGAACCCTAGCGCCCGCCATCTCATTTTAGCCCCAAATTGACACCATACAACCAGCCGACTACCCTCACCCTAAATCCACAACTAGTTCCTTTCAAATATCCCCGTGACTCGTCGAATTTGAAATAAAAATAGACCCGAAGAGGTTAAGTTCCAGAGTTCGTAGATACGCGGATGATTAAGACCAAACGAAACCTCGATCATGTGTTTTCATTTGAGAACACGTGATTGAGACCTCGTTTGGTGGAAATCAAGAATTGGATGAGAAGAATTTCGGAGTTTGGTTAGTTTAGGTAATCCTGTTCATTTTTTCTTTTTTCTTTTCTTTCATTGTTCTTGTTTTGTTGTTCTGTGAGCTGTGTTCCTCAACATTTTTCCTAGTTCAATTAAGTCTGTTATGAAAATTTGTTTGCAATTTTGTTTTAACTTCTGATTTGGTTACTAGAGCAACAACTAGTATAGCTGTTTGGTGATTGAATTGTCTCAAAGTTTGAATTTCAGAAGAGTCAGTCCTTGATTTTTTTCACGTCAATTTCCATCCTAAATTGGTTATATGAGAACTATTTTGATAGTATAGTGGTAAAACTTCTAGGATCAGAATTTGATACCCTGTGTTTTGATCACTATTTGATTTTTGATTTAGAGAATTGATGGGCACACTTTAATATTCAGGGCTTAAGATTAAACAAACACAGGATTTAAGGGGAACTTTAATTTGAAATTATAACTAAGTGGCATGACAGCACGGGCTGTCAGGGCAGGCCTTGATTTAAATACTATGCTGCCCATAACAATTGGATTAAATTAATAAAGGAGTCAGTAATACATAGAATAACATTGGGTTATGGATTAAAAAACTGAAAAAGGGAGTGTGACTGACATCTTTAAAAGTTGGAAAGTCAGGGAATATGATGGGGAAAAGGCTTCTTAATTGGAAGTGGCAATGGCAGGCCTTGAAGTGCTCTTAGGAGCTGGAAATTGGGGGATTCGGGTCTTTAAATAGAAGGATACACATAGAGTCTTGGAGAGCTTAGAGATAGAGATTAAGAGAGGATATTCAGGGCATTGGGTGAAAAATACTCTAATATACACACAAGAAAGCAGGAAAAATCACTGGTATCTCAGAAAAATACAGTATATTGTAAAATCTACACTGTTCTATTGATTCTCTTTCATCTGGTTGAGAGTTTAGGCAATAGGGTGACTGTTTCATTGGTCTAAGTTTGAATGCATTGGGTATTTTGTTACAATCTGGGTAGATTCATTATTTAAACTCCTGTTCCATTGATTGCTGAGTTTTGATATCATTTCTGGGTTTACAAGAGATCAAAAGCTGTTGATTCCTGTTACTGTACTGCTGTTTGAATTTGCTGACTCTCATTTCCATTTTACTCGAACTCCAGGTACACTTTCGATATCCAGTAATGTATGAAGCCTAAACTAGGTGTATTCTCAAGTTTGGAGATAAATGAAATGTTGCCTGATTTTCTCTGATAACTGTCACGTTGAACTTCATGTACCTGTGGAATTTCATTAGAGTTGCGTTTGTAACTAAAATTGGACTGTCATGAGATTATATAGGATTGATAAACCGATTTCATTTCCCTTTTATGACCGTATGAATATTGTGTTTAATAGTCTTAGATTTGGAGTAGTTTAAATTTTTGTTGCCTATGTTAGTTATGCAGTAGTTTGGGATCAGAAATCCAAAGTAGTGTGCTATATTATTCAGTGTCGTATTTGGATAACTGTAATTACGCATATAGCCAGTGATATCATTTGAGTAATCATCAAATACTGATGAGTATCAGTTTATTAAATAGTCTGTAACTAGGTTGGTTGTTCCAAAAAAAAAACTTTAGTTATGATGAATTGGGACTTAAGCATGAATCGGGTCATTGTGAGTTGCGTAGCCTGAGATGTTCATAGGTATATTCATTTGAACCCATGTTGATAGTATTTTAGTACAACGGTTATGTTCAGCTTGTTTGTTATCCATCGTTTGAATAAAAATCCAGAACATTTAGACTATAATGAGCTGCTGCAATTCGAGAATTTATGAAGTGTTAAAACCGCTGTGAGTTTCCGTAATGAGGATGTTAGTCACTAGTAGGCAAACAAAAATGGGTTGTGCGAATGGTTTACATGTTAAAACACTCCTTTGTTTTAGCAAGTCATTAGATCCAGTTTAGAACTGTTGGGAATTTGATTTGAGTCCCAACCTTACCTGTTTTTCGACTTGGGTCTGTCCCAAGGTCCAAATGTTAAGCAGTTGTTGTGTTAAATAAAATTGATTGGGTATTTGGGATGAGTGTGAAGCCCAAACTGTTGAAGGATTTTAGTAAATTTATTGATATAATATTGTGATGCAAGTTTGGGCATTTCAAGTAATTAGGCCTTTAGAGGCAACCCAATAGAAAATAATAGTCCGCTTTAGGGTATCCTTAAATAAAAATGAGGTGCACCGCACCAAATAAAAATGCATAAATTGCGTGGCCCTCTTTATATGCTTACAATAAAATATTTAGAATTCGGAACGTGTCGTTTAGAGAATCTTCACGGTATTCCGCAAAGATAAATACACGTTAGTCACTTTAGGTGCACTTTTAATAATTTTACCTTCCTAAATACGGGTGTGCATTTCATGCGACCCAAATACAAATTCCAAAATGTTGGATAAAAATGTGTCGAGGATCCGGGTGCATTTCATGTGACGTGATCCAAAAACACATTTTTAAACGACGTTCAATTTCTTAAAAATTTAATTAAAAGCGGTAAATAATTCCAAAAAATGTACATAGGCTCAAACTGTATTAAAATCAGATAATTTAGCCAAATATAGCAGTTGAGCGACCGTGCTAGAACCACGGAACTCGGGAATGCCTAACACCTTCTCCCGGGATAACAGAATTCCTTACCCAAATTTCTGGTTCGCGACTGTTAAATAGAGTCAAACCTTTTCCTCGATTCGGGATTCAAACCGGTAACTTGGGACACCATAAATCTCCCAAGTGGCGACTCTGAACCTCTTAATAAAATGAATCCCATTTCGATTGTCCTTTAATTGGAAAAACTCCCTTATTATATCCCTCCACGGGGGTGTAGTGAGAAAAAGGAGGTGTGACAGCTCTGGCGACTCTGCTGGGGATAAGAACCCAAAACTTTTAGTTCAGGGTTCAAAATTCTAGCTCAGTTAAATTGTTATATTTGGCTTTATCTGATTTTGTTACATGTTTGGGCTTAATGTGCTAAATGCTTTACCGCTTTGATATTTGGTGAATTGTATATATAAACTGCTATGAAACCCTTTATCTCTTTGAGTCTTCTACATCATGGAGAAGGGTGCACTTCGTGTGACTTTTCTTCTATTTAGAGTCTTTTCCCATTTAGAACGAGGTTCGGACATGTTGCTAAGCCGACAGAGCTTCTGTATTCCCGGTACGCTGCCCCCTCGGCTCGAGTTGTCCGCTCGGGTAATCCAGGTCTAGAACAATAAACCCATGTTTTTAAACCTAGAAAAACAAAGCCTCATGCCGGATCCCTAGTAGGAACGTTTGTTTGCATCATGTGCATTTGACTTTGGAGACTCAACACAGGGGTTGGGTCTGTCTAGGACAGGTGTACTTGAAATGAAAAGACCATCCTGATGCATCTTACTTGCTACTTGTGCACTTATTTGCTTCAGACTTACATGCTGACCGGCTTTTGAATATTGGGAAAAATTGAAAAAAATAAAATAAAGAGAGATAGCAGTGTAGAGGGTGAAAGAGTTAATCACCTGTTTTAAAAATACCAATGCCCAAATAATGTCAAAACTCTGCCGAATTTTTGAGAGAATGAAGGAGAAAAAGGTTTAAAAAAAAAGAAGAAGAAACGTTTTTGTTTTAAAAAATAGTTTGTTTTATTTGTCCGAACTACGTCAGTTTGATTCTCACCGGATGTGAGATACGTAGGCAACCCCCATTGGGTCCAACTTCCCTTTTTATAGAAACAACCCCAAAACAACAAAATTTTTTAGTGTTGTCATAAATAAGTTAGGTGACGCCATTCTTGTCTGAAAAAGCCGAATGTCCCCAAAAGGACGCCGGAAGGCCATTTTTGCAAGAACAGCCACCCTGAGTCATTTTTTACGGTTAACGGATACAACCTTAAAATCTTCTTCCTTGAAGTGCTAAAAGGTCGTATTTGCAAAACCAATATGTGAGTTTTCTTAAAAAAGTAATCCTTTTTGAAAAAATGATCATTTTTTGGAGTCATTAAAATCATCTCAAATAAATGCGCAGGATGAGCACAATTGAAATTGAACCCTTCACAGTCCTTAAAGAGATCCCTTTGAAGCTCCATCTGCGGTGGTATGACTTAGGCAAGGGTAGCAGAGAAACGGTAGTGAAGGTTCTGGGCGGTCTCGTTGGGTTATTGAACATCAAGCCAAGGCAGGATATTATTGAAGCATTAATACCTTTTTGGGATCCCACTCGCAATGTGTTCCGGTTCTCAGATTTTGAGCTCACGCCGACCTTGGAGGAGATGGCAGGTTACGCAGGCCTCAACAGAAACCTGAGAGGTCGATATCCTTTGTCGCCAAGACCGGTATCTCCACACCAATTTTTGGATTTACTGAGTATTAGTCGTGATGTCCAGAACGAGGATTTGTCTCAAGGATGTTGTACTCTCATGTTCTTGTATCAACGTTATGGTAATCCTAGGGGTTTAGAAGAGCCAAATCTTGGGCTAACCCATGCCGGAAATAGAGACTAATGGGAGGCGAGGTGAGGTTTGGCATTCATAACAACATTCTTGGGGGTGGTGATCTGTCCACGCAAGGATACTAAGATAGAAATGGGCCTCGCAGGGATGATCGATGTTGCGATCAAAAAGGCCAACAACACTGTAGTTCTTTTGATTCTGTCAGAAATCTACCGAGCTTTGACCTTCTGCCGGGAAGGAGGAAGATTTTTTCAGGGTTGCAATTTGCTACTTCAACTGTGGATGCAAGAACACCTTTGTCGTCAAGTGGGGTATATGAATGCTGGTTTGACCGGGTTAAAATGCATTGAAAAGTTTGACAAACGAGTAACAGGTATTGAATTTCCAGAAGGTACTGAAGTTTGGTTTAAGCAGCTATAATCCTTAACGTCTGATAAAATTGAATGTGCATTTGGGTGGCTTCCCGCCACTGAAGCGGTATACATGTCGGCTCAAGAGTGCTATATTCTCTTAATGGGCATCCGGAGCATCCAGCCATATGCTCCCCATCGGGTATTGCAGCAGTTGGGGAGATTCCAAACCGTTTCTAATGATGAAGACCTGAGCAAACAAGTCATCGAGTTAGGTCATAGAGCTGCATTTCCAGAGGATAAAATTCGCAAGTTATAGAATGTGTGCAGGTTCCTCGAGCCCAGAACCATGGTCCGAGATTTAGCTAGAGGCAAAGTGGACCTAAAGTATAAGGTATGGTTTGAGAAGAGATTCCACATTCCCCTAAGACCCGCTAAAAGAGCCCATGTTCAGCAATTTACGGATGACTCATGCAAATAATGGTTTTGGCTGGCAAAAGAAGAAACATACAGGGCAAAAATAAGCAAACTGGAGAAGCAGACCATGCAACTTCAATTTGAAAAAGATGTTCAAGCCGCTGTAGATGAGGGGGAGAAGAAAAATTTGATTCAAGAAAATGAGATCCTTAAAGCTCGTATCCAAGAAATGAGAATAGCTGTCGGAAAACCAGAAAGAAGCTGGGCTGACTAAAAACTCATAAATGAATTGAAAGGAAAAGCCCATGAGAGCCAAATGGACTTGGAGAGATCTGAAGCTAGCTTGACAAGGATTCGAGCTAGATGGGCAAAGGGCGCGAAAGAGCAAGCACTCTATATGCAGCAGATGAAGAGAGATTATGAGGGAAGCGTCACTATCCTGAAAGTAATAATAGACACTCTTGAAAACAGGGTATTCAGGCAAGCTAGAGATCACATAGTAGATAGGAAACACTGTTACGACCTGATGGCATGGATGGAGGAACAAATGCATAAGTTTCAAGACCAACTCCATCATAATTCTCGAGTGTTGGAAACCCGGGATCAACATATAGGATGGTTGCTGCGGGAAAAGAACAGGATTAGAGAAGAGGTCGCAAACATCGCACATTACATTATTGCAAAATGCCGATTGTGCGAGAACATGATCCGTACCACCTTTTTGACGCAGTGATGACATTCGTCTGGCAAATAATGAGTGATCTGGATAGGCTCCAAAGGGATCTCACACAAAGGCCTGCGGCAAGGCCGAATGACGCCTCGCGGGCTCCAGGAAATTTTAAGGCATTAATGTACTTTTAATCTTTGTTTTGAGTTTGTATTTTCATCATTAAAGTTTGTAAGTCGGATCCTCTTCGAGTTTGCTTTGTTTGTCCTTTCAAAGTTTGTAACTTCTTCCAAGTGTTATAATAAGAACAGTCATTTTTGGAAATATGTGGCCATTTATTTTTCATCGGCCAGAACTACGCACGGTCTGATTCATGCGGGGACATGATACGTAGGCAATCCATATAAGATTCGACCACCACTAAAAATAAGAAAAAGAAAAGAAGGGAAAAATGAAAAAAATAAATAAAATAAAAGAAAGCTTGAGAGACGAGACGCAATTGTAAAGAGCCGGAATGACGCATGTAGTTGAAGCAAATGCATGATAGAAATGGTTAACTACCTAGGTGCACTGCATCCCAACGTGCGATAGCATACATGTCAAACTCTAAAAACTAACAAGTTTGTTGCTTTTTCCAGAGAATTCAAGCAGTTAGTTTACCTAAAGCGTACTGGCTTATTACCATTATCAAACTAGATCGAAGGGACCGATACCAATAATCATGTCTAGCCCCGATAGAGAAGGAAGCGCTGAGGTAGAAGAGGTAGACGTGCAAGCAATGAAAGATGAGATATATAAATTGAAACAACAAATGGCTGAGATGTACCGGTCCTGGACGAAGGGTCAGCCACAACCAGCCTATCCTGCTAACCCTGCTTTCCTCCCAATACCCACCCAGTCTCCGGAACAGCTTGTTTCGGATTTATCCCCAAATTTTCAACATCATCAGGGAACCACCTCCCAAACACCACAAATCCCAAAAACAGTTCCATACCCTCCACCAATTACCCCTGTCTTTGTGGCACCTACACCAGCCCCACTCCACAGGTCTTCCAGTGATCCTGTGTTCCAAGCGCAGGATAATCAATATTACCCTCCTGAACCCACCTTCAAAGCACCTGAACCATACTTCTACCATCCTCAACCTGGTATCTCCGTAGAACCTGAAAAACAAACCAAGAACCGAGAGCTGGAAGAAATGTTCCGAAAAGTAAAAAGCCTGGAGCAATCTTTCAGGAATATGCAAGGTTTGGGCGGCCAAGTCAGTGAGGCGTATAAGGATTTATGCTTGTTCCCTGATGTTCAGATACCAGCAGGATTCAAGATGCCTAAGTTCGATCTGTATGACAAGCGTGGTGATCCGGTGGCACATTTGCGAGGATTTTGCAGCAAAATGAGAGGGGCGGGTGGAAAGGATGAGTTACTGATGGCGTACTTCAGCTAGAGTTTGAGCGGGTCTGCATTAGAATGGTATATGTTACAGGACCATGGTAGGTGGTATACCTGGGATGATTTGGCACAAGCATTCACTGGCCACTTCCAGTAGAATCTACAAATCATTCCGGATCGTCTGTCATTGATAAAACTGGAGAAAAAACCCGGAGAGAGTTTAAGGGAATACTGTTTCCGTTGGAGGGAACAAGCTGCGAGGGTGGACCCTCCGATGAAAGAGGGAGAAATGGTTGATTACTTTTTGCAAGCATTTGAGCCGACTTATTTTGGTCACTTGGTAACGGCGATTGGCAAGTCTTTCAATGAGGTTGTGAAAATGGGCGGCATGATCGAGGAAGGACTTAATTCTAACAAGATCCTGAGTTACTCAGCAATCAAAGCAACCACTCAAGCTATCCAGAGTGGCACCGGGAGTGTGCTCGGGAAAAAAAAGAAAGAAGACGTTGCAACGGTTGAGTCCAGAACCTGGTTCGGACTCAGAGTCCCCTTGCCACACTATAACCAACCTCCACCCCACCCTCAAACTTACCCCCACACTCCATATAGCCCACCTCAACACTACTACCTGCATCCCGAACCACATTTTTTTGTTCACCATGCTCAAGCATTCAGCCAACCTCCACCTCACAACCAATGGCGTGCTCCCACTCCGCAGAATAGAAACCTTCCCGGTCGAAATTTCCACCTAATCCAGCATTCAGGGGTGACATGGCACAAAAGAAGAAAACATTCACTCCATTGGGAGAATCATATGTCAGTTTGTTCCACAGGCTCAGACAACTAAATATGCTAAAGCCAATACCATCTAAACTGCCGAATCCACCTCCAAAAAACCTTGATTATTCGGTCAGTTGCGAGTATTGTTCGGGCACCATGGGGCATGATACCGAGAAGTGTTGGCACTTGAAGAGTGCAATACAAGAGCTCGTTGACACTAACATAATTGAAGTGCAAGCTCATGAGGTGCCTAACATCAACAGGAATCCAATGCCAGCCCACCCAGAGACGACCGTAATGACAATTAGGTCCAGTGAGACAAAGATAATTGAACAAACAAAAGGGGAAGGGTTAGCGCTCGAGTTGATTGAAAAGAGCGTTGGGCCATCTGCGGTAGTGTACGAGGGGTCTACAAGCCAGATCACAATGAGACAAAAGAAATTAAAGGTGATTGTGCCAGGAGCAGTCAGCAGACCTGTCATAACTGTGGAAGGTGCCCGCGTCGATCAAGTTATCATCAAACCGGTAACCCAGTTACCGATAATTAGAGATAAGGCAGTACCTTGGAACTATGGAAGGGTGGCAGTGATGTATAAAGGAAAGGAGATCAAGGAGGAGGTCTGTGAGGCCCAAGGGCTAACTCGGTCGGGAAGATGTTTTGCTCCCGCAGATTTGAGGAAAGCCAAGGATAATTCAGTTTCAGCAAAGAAACCCGTGACCGAAGAGGAAGCAGAAGAGTTTCTAAAAAATACGAAGATGCAGGACTATTACATTGTAGAACAATTAAAGACGACACCGGTACAGATTTCCTTGCTTTCCTTATTGATCCACTTGGACGAACATTGCCAAGCATTAATGAAAATCTTAAACGAGGCACATGTCCCAGACAAAATCACTGCGAATCACTTGGAGAAAATAGCCAACAAGATATTCAAGGTGAACAAGGTCACTTTCTCTGATGATGAACTGCCCGTAGAGGGTAAGGAGCACAACAGGGCCCTTTATCTGGCAGTAAAATGTGAGAATTCTGTGGTCACACGGGTATTGGTTGATAATGGTTGGAGTGCGAACATCTGTCCTCTTTCCACTCTAACCAAGTTGAAAGTAGAGAACAGGAGGATCCACAAGAACAGTATCTGCATGCGAGAAATCGACGGCGGGGGCAAAGACTCAGTCGGAGACATAGTGTTGGAATTGACGATAGGACCAGTGGAGTTCATAATAGAATTCCAAGTACTGGATATAGCTATCTCATACAATCTGGTATTGGGTCGACCATGGATCCACGCCGCCAAAGTAGTACCATCAACTCTTCACCAGATGATCAAGTTCAAATGGGACAGGTAGGAGATAGTGGTGCATGGGGAAGACAATTTGTGCGCACACAGTGACACTATTGTGCCACTTATAGAAATGGAAGATAACAAGGGGCCTTGGGTCTATCAAGTTTCAGACACAATGACAGTCGAGAAAGTGCAAGAGGGGAAGTGTATCCTTAACCTGAAGGTAACAACTGCATCGGTCATGGTAGCATACGAAATGCTAAAGAATGGGTTCGTACCAGGGAAAGGTCCGGGATCTGCTTTGCAAGGCATCGTACAACCAGTGTCCCTTCCTGAAAATGCAGGAACTTTTGGTCTAGGATTCCAACCCACAGCCGCAGACATAAGAAGATCCAAAAAGCTGAAACAGAGGGCATGGGTCCTTCCAAAACCGGTCCCATATCTCTCCAGGTCATTTGTCAAGGCGGGTACCAGAAAACGACCAGCGACGGCGATTCCCAAGGACAAGGTTATCCCTGATAAGGAGTTGATAGAAACATTCGAGCAGTTGTTTAACGAGGTGAACATGTTAGAACTCGGCGAGGGTCCTAGCCACGCAGAAATACAGCTTGTTGGGCCAAAAGCGAAGATTAATAATTGGAAGGCTACTCCTCTCCCTACCCGGAGGGAGCCTTGGTAGTCTGCTTTGATTTTTCTTTAAGTTTGTATGGATTATTTCAGGGTTGTAATCCGAATTTCAATTTCTTTTTAAGTGTGCAAACCTTGTTATCTTTCATGTTTAATGAAATGCAATTTCTTCCTTTTCTTCACTCCTGATAAAGTTTATCTTTTGTTTTTTTCTTTTCTCTTCTGTACAATTCCGTTTACGCCGGTTCAAATGATATGATGTGCATAAGGAATGCTTAAACCAGTCTAAGAAATCAATCTGAGATAATAGTTCAAGAGGTTGAGTATGATTACGAGTCAGAATTTGACGAAGATGAGGCTTTTGAGGAGATTAGTAAAGAATTAAGTCATTTTGAGGAAAAACTTTAGCCCAATTTGAACGATACCAAAGCCATCAATTTAGGGGACACGGGTAACATTAGAGAGACTAAAATAAGCATCCATCTCGGACCCAAAACTCGGAAAGAATTAATTGAAATGCTCATGGAATACAAAGATGTGTTTGCATGGTCGTACGACGACATGCTAGGTTTAAGCATTGATCTAGTGGTTCACAAATTGCCCACTGATCCGACATTCCTCTCCTGTCAAGCAAAAATTGAGAAAATTCAAAACTGA
This sequence comes from Nicotiana glauca, assembly GCA_026770625.1. Classification (NCBI taxonomy): domain Eukaryota; kingdom Viridiplantae; phylum Streptophyta; class Magnoliopsida; order Solanales; family Solanaceae; genus Nicotiana; species Nicotiana glauca. The sequence goes on from MU733398.1 coordinate 128,017, forward strand.
CATGAGTGTGAAGATCAAGGAATAAATAACCAAGTAGCTAGATGCGAAGGTTATTCGAGTCACTTGATATCCTGAATGGTTGGCCAATGTAGTGCCAGTACCAAAGAAGGATGGCAAGATCAGAGTGTGCGTTGATTACCGCAATCTGAACAAAGCAAGCCCAAAGGATAACTTCCCGTTACCCAATATCCACATCCTAATTGATAATTGTGCGAGGCGTGAGATTGGATCTTTCGTGGATTGCTATGCTGGGTATCATCAGATTCTGATGGATGAAGAAGATGCAGAGAAGACGGCATTCATCACGCCGTGGGGGACTTATTGCTACAAAGTAGTGCCATTTGGTCTGAAGAATGCTGAGGCAATATACATGCGAGCAATGACCACTGTATTCCATGATATGATTCACAAAGAGATTGACGTGTATGTGGATGATGTAATCATCAAGTCAAAGCAGCAAGCCAACCACGTCGGAGATTTGAGGAAGTTCTTTCAGAGGCTTCGCAGGTACGACATTAAACTTAACCCTGCCAAGTGTGCATTTGGTGTTCCATCTGGAAAGCTGTTGGGATTTATAGTCAGTCGGCGAGGCATTGAGTTGGATCCGTCGAAAATCAAGGCCATCCAAGAATTTCCACCTCCGAAAAACAAGACCGAAGTGATGAGTCTTTTGGGAAGGTTGAACTACATCAGCAGGTTTATTGCTCAGCTCACCTCAACTTGTGAACCTATTTTTAGGTTATTGAAGAAGGACGCTGCGGTCAAATGGACTGAAGAATGTCAAGAGGCGTTTGATAAGATAAAAGGGTATTTGTCAAGTCCACCTGTGTTGGTCCCACCTGAACCAGGAGACCTTTGATCCTTTATGTGACGATTTTGGAAAATTGTATTGGCTGTGTACTGGGGCAGCATGATGTCACCAGCAGGAAAGAACAAGCCATCTACTATCTTAGCAAGAAGTTCACGGCCTATGAGGTTATGTACACTCACCTTGAGAAGACATGTTGTGCCCTAACTTGGGTAGCTTAAAAATTGAAACATTATTTGTCATTCTACACTACTTACCTCATTTCTCGCTTGGATCCGTTGAAGTATATATTTCAAAAGCCTATGCCCACAGGGAGACTTGCAAAGTGGCAGATTTTACTCACGGGGTTTGACATTGTGTATGTAACGAGGACTACAATGAAAGCACATGCGTTGGCTGATCATTTGGCCTAGAACCCGGTCGATGAAGAATATGAGCCGCTGAAGACTTATTTTCCTGATGAAGAGATGATGCATATTGATAAGCTGGAACTAACTAAAAAATCAGGTTGGAAACTGTACTTTGACGGGGATGCATACATGAAAGGAGTTGGAATAGGGGTTGTGCTTATTTCTAAAATAGGACATCACTAACCTGTTACGGCCCAGCTTCGGTTCTATTGTACCAACAACATGGCTGAGTAGGAGGCGCACATTTTGGGTTTAAGGTTAGCTGCAGATATGGATGTTCAGGAAGTTTTGGTCTTGGGAGACTCGGACCTCCTGGTGCATCAAATTCAAGGAGAATAGGAAACACAAGATTTGAAACTCATACCTTACCGGCAATGTCTGCATGATCTTTGTCAGCGGTTTCGATCAGTGGAATTCAGGCACATTCCAAGGGTTCATAATGAGGTTGCCGATGCTTTGGCTACTTTAGCTTCAATGCTACATCATCCAGACAAAGCTTACGTTAACCCATTACATATTCAGGCCCGCGATCAGCACACTTATTGTAATGTGATAGAGGAAGAGCTTGATGGAGAACCATGGTTCCATGACATCAAGGAATACATCAGAATGGGGATATATACAGTGCAAGCCACGGGGGATCAGAAGAAAACAATCCGACGGTTGGCGAGTGAATTTTTCCTCAGTGGAGGGATTTTTTATAAAAGAACACCGGACCTTGGTTTATTGAGATGCATATATGCTAAAGAAGCCATGACTGTCATGTCCAAAATACATTTTGGAGTTTGCGGACCGCACATGAGCGGATATGTATTGGCGAAGAAGATCCTTCGGGCAGGGTATTATTGGCTCACCATGGAGCGAGGTTGTATTAACTTCGTGCGCAAATGTCACCAATGTCAGATACACGGAGATTTGATTCATTCTCCACCATCGGAATTGCACACAATGTCGGCACCATGGCCCTTCGTTACTTAGGGCATGGATATTATTGGGCCCATTGATCCAGCAGCATCCAACGGACACAGGTTCATTCTGGTAGCCATTGATTATTTTACCAAATGGGTTGAGGCTAAAACTTTCAAGTCTGTAACCAAGAAAGCAGTGGTTGATTTCGTGCATTCAAATATCATCTGCCGGTTTGGAATCCTAATGGTAATCATCACGGATAATGGTTCTAATCTCAATAGCAATTTGATGAAAGAAGTATGTCAGCAGTTTAAGGTCACACATCGCAATTCCATCCCATATCGGCCTAAGGCGAATTGAGCAGTTGAAGCAGCCAACAAGAACATAAAGAAAATACTGAGGAAAATGGTAGAAAGTTCCAGGCAATGGTATGAGAAGTTACCATTTGCATTATTGGGTTATCGCACTACTGTTCGTACTTCAGTAGGTGCAACTCCTTACTTGTTGGTATACAACACTGAAGCAGTGATCCCGACAGAAGTCGAAATCCCGTCTCTTCGGATTGTCGCCGAGGCTGAGATTGATGATGATGAGTGGGTCAAAACCCATTTGGAGCAGTTGAGTTTAATTGATGAAAAAAGATTGACAGCAATATGTCATGGCCAATTATATCAAAAGAGGATGGCAAGAGCGTATAACAAGAAGGTGCATCCCAGGAGGTTTGAAGTGGGGCAGCAAGTGTTGAAATGGATCTTTCCACATCAGGCTAAAGCAAAGGGCAAATTCGCCCCGAACTGGCAAGGACCGTTCATTGTGACCAGAGTATTGTCCAATGGCGCTTTGGGTTTAACAGATATTGAAGGAAAATGCATAGATATGGCTATCAATTCTGATGCGGTCAAAAGATATTATGTATGATTTCTTATGTAAAGTCACTGATTGTTTGTATTTGGCATTATCTCGAAGGTTGAAATGACGGAGGCAATTTGTTCTGCTATCCAAACACTTTACCCTTTGTTCACCCTTTTTCAGCCTTATTTATTTTTATTTCGTACCCTCTTTTGGAATCAATAACCAAGAAGAAAAGAGAAGAGAAGAAAGAAAAGAAAATTAAAAATGTAAAGATAAGGAAAATAGAAAAGAAAAATAAATGAAAAGAAAATTGTAACAACAAGGAATTTGGGTGAACTACGTTTGACCTGATTCCTTTTAAGGATACGTAGGCAGCTTCATGGCTCGGTCATAGGAAAGTTAAAACTCAAAAGGTCCCCCAAGCAAGAAACTGGGGCAAAAGTTATGTTTGAAATAAGAAAGTTGGTTCCAAAAGTTGTAATTCTAACCCATTGGATTTGGTTTGAACTTTTCGATATCCTTTTATTTACAAACCTATCCAAGAACCCATATTAACATCCAAAGAAAGACCTCCCAATCAGTCTTCGAGAGGTGCCAAGTCAAGCAAGTATAGATGGTGCATATCAGGGGCAACACTCCGGTTTCAAGCAAGAAAAACGAAAATGAGAGAGTCTTATTAGTGAAAACTCGCAAGGGCATTGTAAGGTGATGTAAGCTGAGAGAGGACAAAAAATGAGAGAGCCTTGTTAGTGAAAATCCGCAAGGGCACTGTAAGGCGACGTAAGCTGAGAGAGGACAAAAAATAAGAGAGTCTTGTTAGTGAAAACTCGTAAGGGCACTGTAAGGCGATGTAAGTTGAAATAATTCCAAAAATGAGAGAGTTTTATTGGTGAAAACCTTCACAGGCACCATAAGGCAACAAGGAACGGAGAAGAAACGAACAGGTTAAGTTTGACGCCAGAAAGCCGTCGGGGCATCAAGCAGAACAAAGATAGAATTTAGTAGAGAATTGAATTGGGAGAATTTTGAGGCAGGAGCAAGACAGCGGGAAATCAATGGAACTGAATAGACTGGGTTGATTAATCCGAGATGCACAACATGATCATTGGGATCAGTTATCCCATTCAGATAAGTCCCTTTTCTCTTCTAAAGGAAGATTTTCCCTTTTTATTCTTATCTTTCGAAATCATCGCATTTCTTTTCCTTTTGACTAAGGCTTTTTCAATAATAAATTGATTCTAACAAATAAGAAGGATTTTCAAAGCTTACTACCAGTTTCCAACACGATGTAGAGTGAAGTGCGGCTAGGACAGGCCAACGATGATATGATGAGACAAGAAAGACGTCATTGGAAATCCAAATGATGAATGGTCTAAGATTCCGTGAAGGGAATGGGATTGGATAAGAAAGGCTAGAAGCGGAAAGCAACAATTCGGAAGTTTGTGGATAAGGGTTAGTCAGAGGGTCGGAAATTCTCGACTGAGGTCAAGGTAGTCAGACAAAACCAAACATGGAAGGGAGAGAATGGAAAAACCATCCCCAGCAGGATCATCACATCCAATTACCACATATTAAACTGACCAACTTTTCTTTGTGTTTGAAACAGGGACAGGAAATGTTGTTGATAACGGAGAACATTCTTCGCAGACAAAGAGCAACGTACACACAGAGTAGGGAAAATGGACGTGATTCGGGATTCTTGTGAGACACAAAGGACGGGAAGAGGCCGGTTCAATTAGCAATGCAACAAATAGAGGACATTGGGTCCAAACGAAGAAACGACGTTTCGGGGATACAAATGACAGAGAAAGTGGTTAGTCAATAAACAAGCAAGATCGTCAAGTAGATATCAGCGGTCATGGGAAATATATGGGGTCAGATAAGCAGACTAGAAATAATAGTTGGGAAGTTTGTAACTAAGGAGTAATCAGAAGGTCGAAAGTTTTCAACCGAGGTCAAGGCAGTCGGACGAAGCAGAGCATGGAAAGTATCAAAGAAAAAACCATCCCCAACAAGAGTATCACAACCAACCAACACATTTTGAACTCACAAGATTTTCTGTGAATTGAAACATGGGGTAGAAAATCTCGGTTGGTTTCTGAGAAATCCACCACAAGGAAAGGCAAACACCAAACAAAACAGGGAAGACAATTAAAGTTTTAAGGAAAAAGCAGCTTCGAAGGGAGAAACTCAAGTTTCAAGGGGAAGAAAGTTAATCCAAGTTTTAAGGGAAGGTAGTTTCGAAGGAAACCAATTCAAGTATCAAGGAAAAATGGTTCAGAATGCGAGGGAAAACAATGTCAAGTAACAAAAGAAGACAGTTTGAGTTGTTAAAATCAGGAGCCCGCCTGGAGAACAGAGGTGTAATTGTAAAAGTTATGAAGTTGAAGTCAGGAGCCCGCCTGGAGAATAGAGGTGTAATCATTTAAGTTGTGAAGTCAGGAGCCCACCTGGAGAATAGAGGTATAATTTTTTTTGTTGAAGTCAGGAGCCCGCCTGGAGAACAGAGGTGTAATTTTATTTGTTGAAGTCAGGAGCCCGCCTGGAGAACAGAGGTGTAGTTGTTAAGTTATGAAGTCAGGAGCCCGCTTGGAGAACAGAGGTGTGATTTTTAAAGTTTTGAAGTCAGGAGCCCGCCTGGAGAACAGAGGTGTAATTTTTAAAATTGTTGAAGTCAGGAGCCCACCTGGAGAACAGAGTTGTAGTTGTTAAGTTTTGAAGTCAGGAGCCCGCCTGGAGAACAGAGGTGTGATTTTTAAAGTTTTGAAGTCAGGAGCCCGCCTGGTGAACAGAGGTGTAAGTTTTAAAGTGTTGAAGTCAGGAGCCCGCCTGGAGAACAGAGGTGTACCTTTTAAAGATTTGAAGTCAGGAGCCCGCCTGGAGAACAGAGGTGTAATTGTAAAAGTCTCGAAGTCAGGAGCCCGCTTGGAGAACAGAGGTGTAGTTGTTAAGTTTTGAAGTCAGGAGCCCGCCTGGAGAATAGAGGTGTAATTTTTAAAGTTTTGAAGTCAGGAGCCCGCCTGGAGAATAGAGGTGTAATTTTTAAAATTGTTGAAGTCAGGAGGCTGCCTGGAGAACAGAGGTGTAATTGTAAAAGTTCTGAAGTCAGGAGCCCGCCTGGAAAACAGAGGTGTAATTGTTAAAATTATGAAGTCAGGAGCCCTCCTAGAGAACAAAGGTGTAGTTGTTAAGTTTTGAAGTCAGGAGCCCGCCTGGAGAACAGAGGTGTAATTTTTAAAGTTTTGAAGTCAGGGGCCCTCCTGGAGAACAGAGGTGTAATTTTTAAAATTGTTAAAGTCAGGAGCCTGCCTGGAGAACATAGGTGAAATTTTAAAAAGTAGTGAAGTCAGGTGCCCGCCTAGAGAACAAAGGTGTATTTTTTGAAGTAATGAAGTCAGGAGCCCGCCTCGAGAACAGAGGTAAAATTTTAAAAAGTAGTGAAGTCAGGAACCCGCCTGGAGAACAGAGGTGTAATTTTTGAAGTAGTAAAGTCAGGAGCCCGCTTGGAGAACAGAGGTGTAATTTTAAAGTAGTGAAGTCAGGAGCCCGCCTGGAGAACAAAGGTGTAATTTTTAAAGTGTTGAAGTCAGGAGCCCACCTGGATAACAGAGGTGTAATTTTAAAAAAATATTTTGAAGTCAAGAGCCCGCCTGGAGAACAAAGGTGTAATTTTTAAAGTGTTGAAGTCAGGAGCCTGCCTGGAGAACAGAGGTGTACCTTTTAAAGATTTGAAGTCAGGAGCCCGCCTGGAGAACATAGGTGTAATTATAAAAGTTTCGAAGTCAGGAGCCCGCCTGGAGAATAGAGGTGTGATTGTGAAAGTTTTGAAGTTAGGAGGCCGCCTGGAGAACAGAGGAGTAATTTGTAAAAGTTGAGGTTGAGAAATCGGAGCAAGGCAGCAGCAAAGGAATCGCGACAGGAGAGTACAAGACAACAAGGCAGCAAGAAACACAAGAGCAAGTTTGAAGGTCTAGATAAGATTTTGTAATTCATAGACTATAGTTTAGTCTAGCTTCTTATTTTATTTTAGCATGGTGTAATAAGGAGGTCAGTAAGCAGTAGCAGCAGCAGCAACAGTAAACATAGCTTCACGGTAGTCCCAGCTACCAAAACTTCCCGAACTATATTGACTTGATTCCTTTTTAGCCAAGGATATGTAGGAGACCTTTGAAGTAGAGGTTCGGTCAAATCTTTCAAAAAATGCTTCACACGAAGTATTCGAACAGGCAAAAATCGCTCGTATCCGCTCACTTTATCTTTGCACGAAAAATCTTCGTGCTTCCAGAAAAAGATGGGCAGCTGTGAGCACGTGATTTTTGCCTCACAGAAATTACTCCCAAAAAAATAAAAACAAAATGTTTGTTTTATTGTGTGCAATTTTTATAAATTTTCGTGATTTTTTTGTTATTTTCTGCATTTGTGTGTGCACGTTTATTTGAGAAAATTAATGAAAAGATACAAAAAATATAGCATTTGCATTTAGGATTTAGTTGTATAATTTTTGAGTCAAATAGTTAAATACTTATTTTTATAAAATGAAGAAAACCTAAAAATAAGGCACTTTGCATTTTAGTATTTCAATTATGATTTTGGTGCTTAATTAGTTGCAATAATTGTTGTGTTAGAGATAACTAGTATTTTAAGCTAATTTGGTCTTGTGATTTTAGGTTTTTAATTTTTGAAAATATAATTAGGAAATAAAAGAAAGGGAAAAGAATTGAAGGAAAAAATGGATTTGGGCCAATTCAAAACCAAACACCCCCCCAAAACCAGCCCAATACCTACCTGAAACCCAGTCGATCACCAGCAAGAACAAATGACGTCATTTAGATGTGAGTTGATCTTGACCATTCGCTTCATTTGATCGGATGGTCCAGTGCGACCCCATGACCCGACCTGACCCCGACTCGTCTACATTAGAGGCCGATCTGGTCTCGAGGTTAGTTAAACGGTGTCGTTTATATTAAGCAAATGATCCAAGCCATAGATCTTAATTGATCTAACAGTCTGTATTCAATCCCCTTCCTAGTATATAAGTTCAAACTAGACCCCAGCCCCCCTCAGACCCCCATCCCTTGTCTCTAACAGCTCAGAGACCAGCCCGTCTCCCTCCTCCTCCCACCACCCTACTCCGCCCACCGGAAATCGCCTCACGGCGGTTCCGGTGGTCCAATGACCCCCAAAATTACACCATCTCTTTATCTCAACCTTCCCATCTCCGTTCTACCCTCAGCTTTCCTCGAATCCCAGCCCACCCCCTCGAAATATCAAAACCATAACAGCCTTCCACCATGTCCGGCGGAACCATATCTGATGGCCACCAAAATAACACCAAATGGCCACCAACACCTCCTCATCTCAAAACCAAACCCCCCTACCTTTGAATATTTCGGGAACATGTCGAATATCAGTTTATAGCGAGGAACCCTAGCGTCGCCACAAAATCCCCTGGTGGCGGCGCCATCTCATTTCAGCCCCAAATTGACACCATACAACCACCCGACTACCCTCACCCTAAATCCACAACTAGTTCATGTGAGCACGTGATTTTTACCCTAAGCAAATTATTCCAAAAATATCAAATAAAATGATTTTATAATTTTAAGA
>MU733403.1:1243-13801 GCA_026770625.1 Nicotiana glauca
GAGCTCCACCCCTAGCTGCACCGCGCCCTGCTGGAGCTGGAGGACGCACTGATGATGTAGCAACTGAAGAACCAGATGATTGGGCAGATCCCCTACCCATACCCTGACTGGGTGCACGGCAGTCCCGTTGGATGTGACCTCTCATCCCGCACCTATAACATACCGGGATATCCAAATAGCAAGTCTCCGTATGGAACCTCCCATATTTTGGGCATGTAGTTCCCCCCTGTTGTTGAGACCTCACTCCTGGACGACCGGACTGGCGGGACCTCCTACTGTCTGAACCTGGTCTCGAGTGACTGCTCTGCTGATAACTGTGCACAGATGGCGGTGCACTCGCCGAGGACTGAGCATATGACTGGGATGGTCCTGATGACCCTCTCCCCGGAACTGGTCTCCCTGAGTGACCCATTGACTGGGATGTATGATGTAATTAAGGACTTTTGCTCTTTGATTGAGGATTGATTAGATATAGGTTCAAGGGTTCAATGGTCGAACATGAATACTATATTTATGTAAATTATTAACTATTTATTTGTCTTTGAATGCTGGTTTGGGTCTTTGAATAAATGCAACATGATATTGAGATGTATTGGTGTGAATGGCCTGGGTGTTCTATTAAATTGACTAAGTTTGCTGAAACTGCTACAGATGTTGTCTTAATTAATAATTAGTAATGGTGTCAATTTTCAGATCTATATGGTTTGTATGTTCTTCAAATAATGAAAGGTTTTCTTTGTCTTGGAAATGAGAGCATGCCTTTGTTCCTTTTTATTACAAAGGTTTGTTATGTAGTTAAAAGGGTTAGGGCTTGATGTTATTTTGTTTTGTTTTCAAATACATACTGAAAATGCAAAGTGCTGAGGTTGGTGGGTTCAACTTGAAACCTAAGGAATACGAGCCTATAGCCATGAAATTTGGTTCTTGTGTGGGTTCGATATGAGACCCTTTAGTTTTCATGTACTGGTTCATGTTCTTAAAGAATTTAAGTAATTCAATCATGCTAGGATTTGGACAAAACCCCTGTTTAAAGATGTTAATTCAACTTTCAGGTGTTTTGAGCTTTAATTAATTTGTGTTAAGTAATTTTTGTACAACATATTGTCTTGTGATTTGGGTTGTAACATTGGCCCAATTGTGCCAAGTTGCCTTTGGATAGATACAGTCCAGTTTTGGGCTTCACGTTGGAGCCCATTTGTGGTCTTTTGCTTATTCACGTTGGAGCACATTTGAGTTTGAAATTTTCACAATATGATTAGAAATTCTTGATGTAGTTTAATTTAGTTAAGTCCTTTTAAAAATTAGAATTGAGGTGAGCCATATTAGAAGGGTTGTAATCTATGGCCCTCACGAGTTAACTTAGGAGCCTTTCGGGATAGAATAAATTGGGAGGGGAGGGGGGAGTGCCATGTCAAACAAAAATCTCAATTACATGAGCCTCGTTTAATTAATCTTGTTTGTCCTTAGGAATCGAGGCGTGCCATTTAGCGAATTTTCATGGCCCTCGCAAAATTGCAAATGTGTAGTTGCTTTAGGCACGTTATTTTAATAATTTACCTTCCTAAACTCGGGTGCGCATTTATGTGACCCAAATTCAAATCTCAACAATGTTAGATAAAATATATCGAGAACCGCAGGTGCATTTATGTGACGTGGTTCGAGACGTATTTTAAATAACATTGTAACTTTCCTTAAAAAATAATGAAATAAAGTGGTTAAAGTTTAAATTTGCACCATAGGCTAGAACATGTATTAAAATCAGATAATGGGCCAATTATAATAGTTTAAGAGATCGTGCTAGAACCACAAAATCCGGGGATGCCTAACACCTTCCCCCGAGTTAACAGAATTCCTTATTCAAAATTTCTGGTTCGCAGACTTCAAAAGGAAAGTCAAAATTTCCTCGATTTGGGATTTGAGATAAACCGATGACCTGGGACACCAATCAAGATATTTCAAGTGGCGACTCTGAATTGACTAAATAATCCCATTTGGAATAATGTCACTTAAATTGGAAAAACTCACATATACCACTCTCTCGAGGTAGTAAAAAAAGGAGGTGTGACAGTACTTTCATGCTATTCATGTGCAAGACGAGAAGGAGAAAGTAACCTTGACTAGCATGTATTTGAATGAAGATGCTAAGTTATGGTGGCGCACTCGTTTGGTTGAATGAAAGTTTGGGTGTGTTGCAAGGCAGGTGCACGAGTAGCACCAAGTCATAAAGGGAAAGGGGCAAGTGATGGCCAAGGCTTTGACAGAGACAAGGCAGCTTTTCAAGGGCTTGACAGTGAGTTGCGAGCTAAGGGTGACACTTTATTATTGGCACCAAGCTTCATATTGACTAAGTCAAAGCGGTTACGGCACATGTTGTACACATGGGCAGCAGTTGAGTTTGCTAAAATGCTGGCATGAGTGTTACCATGTTTTAAGGCCATGTTTTCCATTATTATTAGCCATGATTTACATGATCCTAGTAGTTGGGGGTTGTCAACTACAATTAGGCTAAAATAGTGGGCAATGTGGGGTAAGTGTCTAAGCCTAAGGTAACTATTGAGAAAATGGGGTAGGTTCTTGTGTTATAAATGGACAGTACCCTTTCTCTTTATGGCATGAGTGAAAAACCTGTAAAAGTATATATTGTGCCTTGTGTTCTATTATATTTTCTGTCCCTTTACTATATATATATATGTGTGTGTATGTATATATATATGTGTGTGTGTGTGTGTGTGTGTGTGTGTGTCTGTCATAGGAGTGTTTTATGTCACACAAAAATAGCCTGTGCGGTAACAAGGTCTCAACTTGACTTCAGCATGCTCCAACACTTCGCCAAAATTTCATTCACTTTGGACTTAGAATATTTTAGGCAGCTTTTTAGTATAGTAAGTTAGGACTGATTTTAGGCAACGAAAAATAGGTAAAGGGACAGAAAATATAATAGAACACAGGGCACAATATATAGGAAACTCTTTTCCTAACTTTGTATTTAACTTAAGCATACAAAGAAACTCAAACTCAAAGTACAATGCCGTGTACAATGAAGATCACTCTTGACCTTCACAAGACTAGTCTTAGCCAAAGTTAATGAAATTTTGGCTAAGTGTTGGAGCAGGCTGAAGTCAAGTTGAGACTTGGCTGCCGCACAGGTTATTTTTGTGTAACATAAAACACTCCTGTTACACACACACACACACACACACACACACACACACACACACACACACATATATATATATACGAGAAAGTTGTATCAAAAGGTGCTTCTTGTTTTATAGTAGTAGTACTTTTTTCTGCATCTGGGGTAACTACACTAACATTGGAGGTTAAAAAAATTAGTATGGCACGATATTGACAGTGTCTTGCGGATAAACATAACAGAATTGCTTATATATAGTTCTAGTTATTGACTTGTCCACAACATGGAGTTATATACATAGTCTTTTGTGATATACCAAAGGTATGTGAATCCTTTAAGTTATTCCAAGGGCACTGTATTTACCTTTTGTTTGGTGATAATTGGATCGAAGTATATGAAGGGGTTGATTGATATCTAAGATCTGTCCAAGACTAAGGCCAAGCATAATGTAACGATCCGACTGGTCATTTTTAGAATTTACGGCTGAATCTCCTATTAACTGCTTTACCCGTATTTTTTTCCACTATTGTGCATTGCCAGGAGGAATTATTTGGTGTTTCGGGACACTTAGTCCCTAAATGAGAGCTTAAGTTTTGGAAATTTGACCGTAGTTGGAATAGTGTGAATACGGCATCGGAACAGGATTCCGATAGTTTCGGTAGCTCCGCTGGGTGAAATCGGGCTTAGGAGCATGTTCAGATTATGTTTTGGAGGTTCGTAGCTAATTTAGACTTGAAATGGCAAAAGTTGTATTTTTGAAGTTTTCGGTTCGATAGTATCTTGATCCGAGGGTCGGAATGGAATTCCGGAAGTTGGAGTAGCTCCGTAGGGTTGAATGTGATGTATGTGCAAAATTTTAGGTCATTCGGACGAGGTTGATAGACTTTTTGAACGAAAGCGTAAATTTTGAGTTTTGAAAGTTCTTAGGCTTGAATCCGATGTTAAATTGGTGTTTTGATGTTGTTTTAGGTGTTTTAAGTATTGGGATAAGTTTGGATAGTGGTATATGACTTGTTCATGCTTTCGGATGAGGTCCAGGGGGCCTCGAGGTGATTTCAGAGGGTTGTCGGAAGGATTGTAAGTGGTTTGAAGCAACTGAAGCTGCTGATCTTTGTCATAACCACACCTGTGGTTAGGTCCCGCAGGTGCGGAGCCGCAGAAGCAGCGCTAGGATTGCAGAAGCGGAAAGGGAGAGGGTCAGCAGGAGCCACAGAAGCGGGAGCTTCACCGCAAAAGCGGATTCGCATCTGCGTAAGGGCAATCGCAGGTGCGGAAGCCAGGCCTTAATGAATTGTCGTAGATGCGACTTTTGGTCGACAAAAGCGGGACCGCGGGTGTGGTTTCGAGGCTGCAGAAGCGGATTAGTTGGGTAGAATATATAAATAGTTGCCTTCATGAAATTGAGTTATTTTTACCTCTTTTCAAATGGGAAGAAGCTTTGGGGAGCATTTTTCAAGGGGACATCCAGAGGAATTCATTGGGGATAAGGTCTTTGATCGTTAAACTTGTTATTGAGGTGATTTTTATCATTTTAAACATGAAATTTGAGGGAAAATTAGTGGTAAATTAGGGGTTAGGGCTTGATTAATTAGAGACCTTTGAGTGATGATTTGAGGGACCATTTGAGGTCCGATTTTGGTACTTTTTGTATGCATGAACTCGTGAGTGTATGAATATAAATTTTACCCGATTCCGAGATGTGAGCCCGAGGGGAATTTTGGTCATTTTACCTAATTCCACTTTTTAGCTTAGAATTTATATGTAGAATCAGTTACTTAAAGTGTTACTTACATTATGCAATTGAATTGAATAGATTTGGCCATTTAGAGTCGAGTACTCGTGGCAAGAACGTGGTTTGGGGTTGATTTTGAGCTGGTTTGAGGTAAATGGCTTGCCTAACCTTGTGTGGAGGACCTTCCCCTTAGGATTTGGTATATTTGTTAATTGAAATGCCTTGTATGTGAGGTGACGAGTGTGTACTTGTGCTAATGGTTGAAAATCTTGTTTTCGCTAAGTAACTAAGATTGTGTTTTCTTCTCTTGTTATTACTACTTGCAATTTAAGCCTGTTGTTAGCTTAGAGAAGCATGTCTAATTGACTTACTTTCTTTATTTTCTTAAAATGCCTTAATTGTGTTATGTGAAGCATGTTAGGTTAGAATTTCCTATTTTACCTTGGTATTAGGTTGAGTTAAATTGAGAATTTCTTGCGTTATTGCTGTGTGCTTTACTTTGGGACTATGGGACGGCTTCCCGGGAGATCCCCCTGTACGTATTGTTGATTTGAACTGAAGCCAGGATACCAAGAGATCCTCAAGATACCAAGAGATCCTCGGGGTACCAAGAGATCCCTAGTGTATATTGAGGATACTAAGAGATCCTTGGTTATTACTTTGTTAAGAGTGGTATTTCTTGTGATTGTTTTTGTCTCTGTTTCAATTGTTGTTATCCTTATTATCCTGTATTAATTCTTACCGTTAGCTTTCAACTATACTGTTTTATCATATTCTGTTATTCCTTATGTTTCATTTAATCTCAGTAGGGCCCTGACCTTCCTCGTCACTATCCGACCGAGGTTAGGCTTGGCACTTATTGAGTACTACTGTGGTGTACTCATGCCCTTCCTGCACATGTTTTTCATGTGCAGATCCAGGTACTGCGACTCAGACTTATCATGCTCGAGGCAACGCGTTGTATAGACTCCGAGGTATATCTGCCGCATCCGCAGACCGAAGAGTCCCTTTTTACTCTTGCTTTAAGTATTAGCCCTTCTGTTTTTTCCTTCTTTGTTAGATATTCTGGAGTTAGATACTATTGGACATTCAAAATCTTGTGATTATGATATTCTGGTTTTTGGGAAAATGTTGTTAGTTTGGAGTGTTGATATTTTGTATGTCGGGCGAATTTCAAACATTATTTTACTTCACTATTTCAGTTTTTAAGTTTTTTTTTCTTTTGCAAATGTTGTTTATTTTTCGCATTGTTAGGCTTACCTAGTCGTAGAGACTAGGTGCTATCACGATGGTTCACGAAGGGCGAACTAGGGTTGTGACAAGTTTGTATCAAAGCTCTAGGTTCAGAGGAGTCATGAATCACAAGTCGATTTATTAGAGTCTTGGGGATCAGTACGAAGATGTCTGTTCTTATCTACGAGAGGCTATGTAACTGTTAAGAAAGTTTCACTTTATTTGATTTCCTTGTCGTGCAAGATTTTGATATCACAATTCTAAACTTTTGTCTTCTATTCTCTCACGGATGGTGAAGACACATGCTACTCGAGATGATCAGGCACCCGTGCCCCCTACTAGAGCCGTCAGAGGTCGGGGCCGGGGTAGAGGCTAAGGATGCACTCATGGTGCAGCCAGAGCACCCGCGTGAGCTGCCATCGATGTGCCACTCGCAATACCAGCCGGAGTCCAGACACCTGCTACTTCCGCTACTACTACTCCAGCATTCCAAGAGACCCTGGCGCAATTTATGGCTATGTACACCACTCTAGCTTAGGCAGGGTTGCTTCCCCTTGCTGTAGCTACATCTCAGGCCGGGGAAGGAGCACAAACTCCCGCCGCCCGCACTTCTGAGCAGCAAGTGCATGTTGATCAGGTCCCAGAGGTTATTCCTGTACAACCGGTAGCCCCAGCTCAGCCCCAGGAGAGGGCAGTAGTTTTAGAGGAGGAGCAGAAGAGCCTTGAGAGGTTCAAGAAGTATCAGCCTCCTACATTTAGCGGGGCTAGCCTAAAATGATGCCCTTAGATTTCTTGAGAAGTGCTACCGTATCCTCTGTACTATGGACATATCAGGATCGAGCGGGGTCTCTTTCACTGCCTTCCAACGTCAAAGAGCCGCCTATCAGTGGTGGCATGCTTATGAGTTAGATAGTCCGGATGAGGTAGCTTCCCTGGCTTGGGCTCAGTTTTAGATATGTTCACGAGGGAGTATGTCCCCCAGAGTCTCAGGGGCATTTGGCGCTCAGAGTTTGAGCATTTGCGCCAGGGTACTATGACAGTTTCAGAGTAAGCTGTCCGTTTCACCGACTTGGCTAAAAGTGCACCAGCCTTGGTTTCTACGGTTCGCGAGAAGGTTCATCGGTTTATTCAGGGGCTTATTCCTAGAATCCGGTCTAGCATGGCTCGTGAGTTGGAGAAGGATATTTCTTATTAGCAGGTGGTGAGCATTGCTAATAGGATTGAGGGTATGCATGCTAGGGATAGAGAGGCCAAGAGGTCTTAAGAGTCGGGCCATTATTCTTGTGCTCGTGCCCCAGCTGCAGGTCGTAATGGTAGGGGTTATACGAGTCGCCCGGTTCATTCACCTCTTCCAACAGCCAGTGGTATTCTAGCTCCTCCCAGACCTCAGGAGCCTTATTATGCACCTCCAGTATCTAGTGTGCCTCCTGTACGGGGTGCTTCCAGTGGCCAGTCCAGCAGACCTGGCCGAGTTAGTCACAGCCGCCACATCCTCCCAGAGCTTATTTTGAGTTTGGTGACACACGCCATATGGTGAGGGATTGCCCTAGACTTGGGAGGGCTGAACCTTCATAGACTTCTTAGTCACAGCGTGCCTTGCAAAGTTCTCAGGCTATGATCACTGCACCAGTTGCTACCCCACCTGCTTAGCCAGTGAGAGGTAGAGGTTAGGAAGGTAAAATTCTCCCTCAAGGGGGAGGCCGCACCAGATACTATGCTCTTCCTTCCCGTACTCAGGTTGTTGCTTCCGATTCAGTCATCACAGGTACTATCTTGGTCTGTCACGGAGATGCATCGCTTCTATTCGATCCAGGATCCACTTATTCTTATGTGTCTTCTTATTTTGCTCTGTATTTGGGTGTATCTAGGGATTCTTTGATTTCCCATATTTATGTTTCTACTCCTGTGGGAGATTCTCTTATTGTGGATCACGTTTATCGGTCATGTTTGGTTGCTCTTGGTGGTTTGAGAACAGAGCTGATTTATTGTTACTCAGCATGGTTGATTTTGATATTATCTTGGGCATGGACTAGTTTTCGCCCCATTATGCTATTCTTGATTGTCATGCCAATACCGTGATGCTAGCTATGCCAGGTGTATCGCGTGTTGAGTGGAAGGGTGCTTTAGATCACACTCCCAGTAGAGTTATTTCTTTCCTCAAGGCTCAGTATATGGTTGAGAAGGGGTGTGATGCGTATCTAGCTTATGTGAGAGATGTCAGTATGGATACCCCTTCTGTTGATTCAGTCTCAGTAGTACAGGATTTCTCTGATGTGTTTCCAGCTGACCTTCCGGGCATGCCGCCCGATAGAGATATTAATTTTAGCATTGATCTGTTGTAGGGCACTTATCCTATTTCTATTCCTTTGTACCGTATGGCTCCTCCTAAGTTGAAGGAGCAGTTGCAGAATTACTTGATAAGGGTTTCATTCGGCCCAATGTATCACCTTGGGGTGCTCCTATCTTATTTATGAAGAAGAAGGATGGTTCCATGCGTATGTGTATTGATTATCGCCAGTTGAACAAGGTGACAGTGAAGAACCGTTATCCTTTGCCTCTTATTGATGACATGTTTGACCAGTTACAGGGTGCTTGTGTGTTTTCTAAGATTGACTTGCGTTCAGGCTATCATCAGCTGAAGATCCGGAGCCAGATATCCCAAAACTACTTTCAGGACTCGGTATGGTCATTATGAATTCCTTGTTAAGTCATTTAGGCTGACTAATGCCCCGGCAGCCTTCATGCATCTGATGCACAATATCTTTCGGCCATATCTTGACTCTTTCATGATTGTATTTATTAATCACATTCTGGTATATTTCTGGAGTTGGGAAGATCATGAACAGAACTCAGGGCAGTGCTCTAGACCTTGAGAGAAAAGAAACTATATGCTAATTTCTCGAAATGTGAGTTTTGGTTGGATTCTGTGGTGTTCTTGGGTCACGTGGTCTCGAGTGAGGGTATTCAGGTGGATCGAAAGAAAGTAGAGGCAGTGCAGAGTTGGCCCAGACCATCCTCAGATACAGAGATCTGTAGTTTTCTTGGCTTGGCAGGTTATTATCCTCGAGTTTTTCAGAGGTTTTCATTTATTGCAGCACATATGACCAGACTGAACAGAAGGGTGCTCCATTCCATTGGACGAAAGAGTGCAAGGAGAGATTTCAGAAGATCAAGACAACTTTGACTACAGCCCCAATTTTAATATTGTCTACCGGTTCTAGGTCTTATACTATCTATTGCGATACCTCAAGATTTAA
Source organism: Nicotiana glauca (assembly GCA_026770625.1). Classification (NCBI taxonomy): domain Eukaryota; kingdom Viridiplantae; phylum Streptophyta; class Magnoliopsida; order Solanales; family Solanaceae; genus Nicotiana; species Nicotiana glauca. Next base: position 10,602 of record MU733403.1, read on the forward strand.
CCTTGGAGCGGTATTGATACAGGATGGTAGGTTGATTGCCTACGCATCCAGATAGTTGATGATACATGAGAAGAATTATCATATCCATGATCTTGCGTTAGCTGCTACTATTCACGCCTTGAAGATCTGGCGTCATTATTTGTACGGCGTGCCTTATGAGATTTATAATGATCACCAGAGTTTGCAGCATCTGTTCAAGCAGAAGAACCTTAACTTGCGCCAGAGGGGGTAGTTAGAGTTGCTGAAGGACTATGATATCACTATTTTTTATCACCCGGGCAAGGGCAATGCGGTGGTCGATGCTTTGAGCCGCCACGCACAAAGTTTGGGGAGTTTGGCTTATTTACCAGTAGCAGAGAGGCCCATGGCGATGGATGTTCAGGCCTTATCCAGCCAGTTTGTGAGGTTGGACCTTTCGGAGCCCAGTCGAGTTCTAGCTTGCGTAGTCTCTCGGTTTTCCTTGTTTGATCGTATCCAGGAGCATCAGTTTGATGACCCTCATTTGCTTGTACTCAAGGACAAGGTGTTGCATGGCGATGCTTGAGATGTGACTATTAATGATGATGGGGTATTGAGGATGCAGGGTCGAGTTTGTGTACCCAATGTTGAGGGGCTTCGGGAGTTGATTCTAGAGGAGGCCCATAGTTCGCGGTATTCCATTCATCCGGGTGGCACGAAGATGTATCAGGATTTTAGAAAGCACTACTGGCAGAGGCGGATGAAGAAATATATAGTTGGGTTTGTAGCTTGATGCCTTAATTGTCAGTAGGTGAAGTATGAGCACCAGAGACCAGGTGGATTGCTTCAGCAGATAGAGATTCCAGAGTGGAAGTGGGAGCGGATCATCGTGGACATTGTATCTGGTCTTCCATGGACTTTGAGGAAGTTCGATGCCATTTGGGTTATTGTGGATCGGCTAACCAAGTCCGCTCATTTCATTCCTGTGCGTACTACCTATTCTTCGAAGCGATTGGCAGAGATTTATATCGGGGAGATTGTTCATCTACATGGTATTCTAGTTTCCATCATTTCAGATAGAGGTACTCAGTTCACATAGCAATTCTGGAGAGCCATATAGCATGAGTTAGGTACTAGGGTGGAGTTGAGCACAACATTTCACCCTCAAACGAATAGACAGTCCGAGTGCACTATTCAAATTCTTGAGGATATGCTTTGTGCATGTGTGATTGAGTTTGGAGGATCTTGGGATCAGTTCTTGCCATTGACGGGGTTTGCCTACAACAACAGTTATCAGTCCAGCATTCAGATGGCACCATATGAGGCTTTATATGGTAGGCGGTGTAGAACTCTAGTGGGTTGGTTCGAGCCGGGTGAGGCTAGATTATTGGGCATACACTTGATACATGATGCCTTGGAGAAGGTTAAGGTGAGGCTACGCGGACCGAAAGGTTCATGATGTTTCCTATATGGTTGGAGAGCGGATTTTGCTTCAGGTATCGCCAATGAAGTGCGTTATGAGATTTGGGAAGAAATGGAAGTTGAGTCAGAGGTTTATTGGACTTTTAAGATATTGAGACATGTTGGGGAGGTTGCTTATGAGCTTGCTTTACCTCCCAGTTTGGCAGGAGTTCATTCGGTATTTCATTCAATGCTCCGAAGGTATCACGGTGATCCGTCGCACGTGTTAGATTTCAATTCATCTCAGTTAGATAAGGATCTATCCTATGTTGAGGAGCTAGTGGCGATATTGGACAGGCAGATTCGAAAGTTGGGGTCAAAGAACATTGAATCCATGAAGGTCAGTGTTGGGATCAGCCGATCGAGGAGGCGACTTGGGAGACCGAGCAGTATATGCGCAGCTGTTACCCTCATCTTTTCACTACTTCAGGTAAGTTTCTATACTCGTTCGAGAATGAACGAATGTTTAAGTGTGGGAGGATGAAACGACCCGACCGGTCATTTTTTGAATTTACACCCCGATCCTTTATTAACTGCTTTCCCCGTGTTTGTTTCCGTTATTGTGAGTTGCGAGAGGAATTATTTGGAGTTTCGGAGAGTTTTAAGACAATTAGTCCCTAAATGAGAGCTTAAGTTTTGGAAATTTTACCGTAGTTGGAACAGTGTGAAGACGGCCTCAAAATGGAATTCTGATAGTTCTGTTAGCTCTATCTGGTGATTTCGAGCTTAGGAGCATGTTCGGATTGTGTTTTGGAGGTCCGTAACTAATTTAGGCTTGAAATGCCGAAAGTTGAATTTTTGAAGTTTCCAGTTCGATAATAAGATCTTGATCCGAGGGTCGAAATGGAATTCTGGAAGTTGGAGTAGCCCCCGTAGGGTTGAATATGACGTGTGTGCAATATTTTAGGTCATTCGGACGAGGTTTGATAGACTTTTTGAACGAAAGCATAAATTTTGAGTTTTTGAAGTTCTTAGGCTTGAATCCGATGTTAAATTGGTGTTTCAATATTGTTTTAGGTGTTTTAACGATTGGGATAAGTTTGGATAGTGGTATATGACTTGTTCATGCTTTTAGTTGAGGTTCCGCGGGCCTCGGGGTGATTTCGGAGGGTTGTCGGATGGATGGAAGTGGTTTGAAGCAAATGAAGCTGCTGATCTCTGTCATAACCGCACCTGCAATTAGGTCCAGCAGGTGCAGAGCCACAGAAGCGGCACTAGGATCACAGAAGCAGAAAGGGAGAGGGTCAGCAGGAGCCGCAGAAGCGGATTCGCATCTGCGTAAGGGCAATCGCAAGTGCGGAAACCAGGCCTTAGTGAATTGTCGCAGATGTGACTTTTGGTCGGCAAAAGCGGGACCGCAGGTGCGATTTCATGACCGCAGAATCGGATTAGCTGGGCAGAACATATAAGTAGTTGCCTTCGCAAACTTGAGTTATTTCCACCTCTTTTCAAATGGTAAGAAGCTTTATGGAGCATTTTTCAAGGGTATTTCTAGAGGAATTCATTGGGGTAAGGTCTTTGATCCTTAAACTCGTTATTGAGGTGATTTTTATCATTTTAAACATGAAATTTGAGGAAAAATCAGTGGTAAATTAGGGGTTAGGGCTCAATTAATTAGATACCTTTGAGTGATGATTTGAGGTACCATTTGAGGTTCGATTTTGGTACTTTTTGTATGCATGAACTCGTGAGAGTATGAGAATTCTGAGAATATAAATTTTATCCGATTCCGAGATGTGGGCCCGAGGGGCATTTTGGTTATTTTACCTAATTTTGCGTTT
>MU733406.1:692-14403 GCA_026770625.1 Nicotiana glauca
AATATTACCTGTATTATATTATCAAAATCATGGACATGCGTTGCACCTATTCGAATCACGACACATAGAAAATACCTTTCAATTACACATGAGATCTTTTAACATACACATAAGGATCATACCACTTAAGGACACCCCGCAGGAGATATCCCACCTGCTTCGCCTCAATTCAGTATTTCAGCATGCCTTCCACCATCATATACGTTACACGGTCGTATAATCTTCCTGGGTCTGAACTCAACCCGCAACGTGCTATGTACTTCGCTCCCAACTAGGGGAACTGAAAAGATTCTCCACGCACCCACAACTCGGGGCAACACATCCAATCACAAGGGAGATCAAACACTTAATGGTCCATCTATCATCCAGCAGTCCTTCTTCGACTCTTCCAAGTCATATAGACACACCACACAACCCCAATATACTCATCACGTAGCTATCTAGCCGACATTCCCATAATTAGGGGCAATACTAAACATATAAGTTCATAATACCAGCTCGCAAAATCAACACCTCGGTGCTCCAGCCATAGGCGAAGATTCGGCCTCAAGTCCTCCAGACTGGCCCAACATGAACTCACGGAGATTACATCTCGCCCCTCGATCGGAGAATCACCAGCCATCAAGGCAAATATATAACTGAGCGCTAGCGTGCACATGCAGACGTGTGGAAGGAATTTTAAGAGTTATATCTCAAGCTGAATCAAATACGCACGATAAGAATTCCAAGAAAGTGAAGTGTTTCCCAAAGGTTCTGTAGCCTCCCGAGGATAGATACGGACGTCTACGTACCGATCCGCGAGACTCTACTAAACCGGCTCATGACTCGCGAGGCCTAGTAACCTAGGCTCCAATACCAACTTGTCACGACCCAAATCCGTTCGTGATGGCGCCCAACCCTAAAGCTAGGCAAGCCTGACCAACAATCGCTCCCAATTCAACAATAAATCCCAAAATCGACAATTTAAGGAGAATATAATAGTTTTAGGATAATAATCCAATATTTGTAGAAGAATAATACTGAGAAATACGAAGTCTGATAAAAATACTCCCAAAAGATCTGGGGTCACGAGTCTAGAGCCTCTAAAACAAACTGAATAACAATATTTGAACAAAATACAGAAGTCTGGGAATGTATATATAAATAAAACTGAAATAGGAAGAGTCGTCAGGTCCTGCGAACGTCAAGCAGCTACCTCAACAACTCTGATAAACTCTGGAGACAACGACTGCTCAGCTAAGCCTCCGGTGTACCTGAATCTGCACACAAGGTGCAGGGAGTAGGGGTGAGTACTAAGTACTCCGTGAGTAATAAGCATATAAAATGTCTGAAGATAAGAAATCCACAAAATGCCACAAAGCAAAGCTAACACTAACAATCCGACACCTTACTACGAACCAACAGCAACAGGTAATCACAGCTAGATCAAGTAAATAACAATGCATGAATGCAATGCACATGAACACGCTGTGGCGTACAACCCGATCCATTTAACGTCGACGGCGCTCACTGGGGGTGTGTACAGACTCCGGAGGGGCTCCTTCAGCCCAAGCGCAATATAATCATAACATTCGCTGCGGCGTGCAGCCCGATCCATACTCAGTCCACAATATGCATATGAGTCACGTAACAGATTCAATTAATTTCCCAATTTCCAATTTATTAAGAAGAATATACTTTAGATATTTAACTTCAGGAAAAATGACTTAGCATTTCATAACAGTGATTAAACACAGGACTAAGATCAATGATTATACAAAGCATGCTATCACAATGATATTCATCCTCTGAGGATGCTGCAGATCGGCACAAGGCCCCAAACATGGCAATAAGCCCAGATATAATCACTATAGGGTGCGCATCAGTCGCCAATATAGAAACATTATTGTTCGGGATAGACCAAGTCAAAATCCCTAGTCATAAACAATCCCGCACCTGCCATGGGGTGCGAGTCACGCCCTACAATAGCGTCACAATGTGATAAGCCGGGGTTTCAAACCCTCAGGCCATCATATACACCAACTACTCACCTCTAACCGGCCGTAGAATGGTCCGCAATGCCTTTTCCTTTTGTATCGATCTCCTCGCACGTCGAATCTAGTCAAAATCACAACGAATACATAAATATGGTTTAAAGAAACATAACCCAATAAAAAATACTCGAAAAATATTAAAATTAACGAAATTGGTAAAACCCCAACCCCGGGCCCACTTCTCGAAAAATTTTGAAAATCATACCAACGGATTTCTCGTCTCGCTAGGAGTCCGTACATATAAAGTTCATCAAAATCCGAGTCCGTTTGTCCCCTCAAATTCCAACTTTACACCTTCTTCGGTTTCAAGTCCTAACCTCCATTTTTACCCCTTAAATCCTGGGTTTTTCAGTGTTTAATCTATGTTTTTACATCATATCAACATAATCCGAGGCTAAGAACTCTTACCTGATGAAATCCCACGAATTCTCTTCAAAATCGCCCACAAATCGCCTTTCCCCGAAGTCTAAAATATTTTCTAACTTCTGAAATTCGATAACACTGTTTATTAAAAAAAAAACCTCTGCGATTTTCGCTTCTGCGTCAACCAGACCGCTTCTGCGGTTGTTGCTTCTGCGGCCAATAAGCCGCTTCTGCGGTTTTCCTTTAAGTCAACCGGGGCCGCTTCTGCGGTCTTAAACCGCTTTTGCGGTCTCCGCCTCTGCGATCACATTGACCGCTTCTGCGGTCTCCTCAATATTCCATGACCGCTTCTGTGGTCTCTTACCGCTTCTGCGGTATCCACTTTTGTTGAAATTCTTCCGCCTTTGCGGAAGATGCCAGCCCTCGCCAGGACCGCTTTTGCGACCATTTAGCCGCATCTGCGGAACCGCTCCTACGGTCCTTTTTCCGCAGATGCAGAAATACCAGGAGCTTCAAATAATAGACCTGCTGCAACTTCAAAAATTCCCGTTTTAATCATCCGACATCACCCCGAGGCCCTCAGGACCTCAACCAAATGCACAGATATGTTCTATTACTTCATTTGAACTTGCTCGTAACATAAAAACACTATCATAACATCAAAAATCATCGAATTACCACGGATTCAAGCCTAAGTTAAACTAAAACTTCCGAAACTTGCATTTGATCTAAAACCCGACCAAACAACGTCCGAATGACCTGAAAATTTGCAAACATATCCAAAATCACCTAACGAAGCTACTGCAACTCTCAGAATTCCATTCCGACCCTCGGATCAAAATCTCAACTATCAACCGGAATTCGCCAAAATCCAACCTTAGCCAATTCAAGCCTAATTCTACACCGGGCCTCCAAATTAAATTCCGATTGTGCTCCTAAGTCACAAATCATCCCCCGAAACTAGTCGAATCATCAGAAATCCGTTCCGAGCCTTCTAACTCATAAGTCAATATTCGGTTGACTTTTCCAAACTAACCTTCTCATAAAGAGACTAATTGTCTCATTTCTAACCGAACTCTATCCGAATTACTTTAAATTCTCCAAACACATATAATGAAACATATAGAAGCATAAAACGGGAAAAAATGGGGCGGTAACTCCCGTAACGACGGGTCAGGTCGTTATAATGGGACTCAAACCCAATGTCTTATATATGTAAAGGCATGTTAGGACATAATAAATTGGGACTCAAAACCCAACTCTTACCATTATGGAGCATCAGGACTTGATCCAGATGTCTTATCCCCAATCAATGGCATAATAGGTTAAACAATATTGAAATTCATTCTCAAGCCTTAATTTCAATCATATGCCAAGAAAGTTGTACATAACTAAGTTGCAACTTAGCAAATCAAATTTGTTTTCTTAAATAAGTGTGCAAATCTCAAATAATCGTAAATCTTTATCAATTATTTGTAGCATCTATATGAAATAAAATTATTTGTAGTCAGAATAATCTTTTTTTTAATTCTATAAGAGTTTAAATGGATCATAAAATTATTGTCATAATATTTATTGAGCATCTCTCAAAAATATTGGTATTTTCGGGTATACCCTACCTATTGGATTTGATTTAATGCCATGACTTTTCTTCACTCAATTCAACCAAACAATTAGTGAATAAATTTATCAAAAATACAATATATAGGTAACAACACATATATAGTACTAATACATAAATTCAGCATTTATATTTCCTGAAAAGTGACATTATAGATAACAACTTACCAGTTGTAGCTTATGCATCATTCATATAAAATACTTGAAAATGGCAAGTTAACAGCAAGCATTAAGTAGATCATGGATACTCGAAAATACCTCTTCTAGTAGTCATATTAATCACTGTTTGCTTTCAAATGATACAATCATAAATTATGAAATATACTTTCACAATAACTAGTTTGTTTTCCAAATTTCAAAGAAGTAATTAATCTACCTAGATAAAAATGTGAAGTATTTCTTGTTTTCTTCAAGATGATTTATGCTTCTAATTAGTATGACCAATTTTTTTTATTCCTTTTTTTTTTTTACTATATGCAAGGATAAAAAATTCAATAGGAAAAAATATTCATCCAAGTAAAATAAAATATTAAAAGCGGCAGGACAGACCGAAGATAGTTAACACACAAATATGCATAAGACAACTTATATAACATATCCTTGGTTACCATGACATGCATTATATCAACAATTAACTGCTACTATGATTTTCACATTTAGAACTTTGAAAATTTCAATCCATTCATGTGATATAAAAGATGTAATATTAATATGTGCTTATGCAATACATGTGTAGTATGAAGTTGTGTTCATATGTGATATTAAAGGAATGAAAAGTATAAGATACTCACACATTCTTACGTTTCATTACTTACCATATGCAGTTTCTCTTTATATCTAATCATGAGATGATATGTATGGCTTCTAATTGCAAATTTTCTGGATGTAGGAAATTTTTTGTAGACATATATAAAATTGGTTAGAGACTCGTGCTGATAACATGTTATGAAATATAACTCAAAGTAACAATATGGAACAAGGAAATAAAAGCAATTTTGTAAAACATGAACAAGAAATAGAGATAGAGAGAAGGAAGAGATTTTCTTCTTCAATTGTGTGTATTTTCCTATCAATTACAAGGCCTTTATATAGGCATCAAAAGTAAAGAAAATATGTCATTAAATATAAAAAATATGTCATTAAGTATTTGAGATGAAGATCATGGAAGAAGAGTAGACATCCACCATAATTTGATATTTATCATAACACGTTAAATATTATAGCTTTATCATTAATATAACTTCATTCCATTAAGAAGAAATTAATCAATAATTTTCACTTATAGCATTATGATGAAACTAGTTACATCATGTGATAATGGGCATCAAACGAAAGTTGAATAAGATCACTATACTTTAGATAGCTCTGGAATTTTTTTCACTTTGCTTCTTCAATGCTAATCTTGTTATCTAATGTTACGGATTCGCAAGTTCACATGATCATATTCAGAGACGCAATCAGATTTCCAATTTTATCAGTTCTGAATCTTAGAATGATAATTTAAAGTGTCAATAGTGGGATTCTAAATTTAATATTTACATATTTAATGAATTTAGTAATACAAATATTATTTGAACAAAAGTTATTGGATTCGGGCGAACCCCGAACTTCCAGCTCGGTGATCATATTCCACGCACAACACATTTTGCACTACAAGGCTTATCACTTTTTCTTTCATAAAAAAGGAAACAACCAATGACCAATGTCATAATACACATGTTCTTTGCAAAGGCTAAATCCACTTTCACTACTGATGCATGTCCCATGTACTGTTTGTAGTCCATTATTGAAATAATTGGATTGTGGAAATTATTGAATTGTGTGACGTGATTCCCATATTTTAATGTAGGTCCATCGTAGACAGACCCAGGATTTAAAAGTAATGGGACATATTATTAAATAAAATTTTGAACAAATGTTGGAGCACGAATCGAACTTAGACAACGAATTAAAAGTCAAGTTGTGCTCGTTAGGACCGAAAAAGTCAATAAATAACGTAGAAATCTACCAAAAGAGACACAAACATATAACGTAGTTTGGTCAACTGACTTACATCCATGACATGAGATGAGCAATCCACTATATAAAAAGAGAGTAAAAAAATATTGAGAGAACAACCTCACGAAGAGGCAAACACAAGTGACACACTAACACTTGTCCCATAAAGTTCTCCCCCTAAACACAACTTTCAAACCCCATATGGCTACATTCTGAATGCTGCTGAATGAGAAGGGCGGATCTTCAATTTATAGAACTCCAAACCTTTACTACAAATAGACGGATTAGCCAAATATGGAAGAATTATATTTTTCCTCTAGGAAAAGAAAAACCCAATTATGGTAAATATGTTGTTATTTCCTTCACGAAATAGGAAAACCAATTATAGTAAGAAAATCTGGACAAACACCTAACACTCCTCTCCTCTCCCGCAAAATCGACTAATATAATGCAATTGTATAAGCTTTAAGTCGAAGAGTGACAATCAAAATATATACTTGTTATTTAAGATATATATACATATATGCATATTTTTTTCAAAGTTATCGGAGGCCAATGACCCCTACCCTAAGGGTAGGTTCACCTCTGGTTATAGGTTCAAAGTTTTATCAATTACATACTAGTAATACAACGCACAGCTAATATTATCTGCCTCAGTTTCAAACGAATTGTGATTGCTTATATGAATTTTCATTGTGTTGTTTCGTCCATTTAAGAATCTTTTAATTCAATGTTAAAAAATATTTTCTCCAGCACTAAAAACTCTTTTTGAATTTTATACTGATATAAAAATCTTTAACAACACGAAAAAACTTATTACATATACATTGGATCCACATTAAGCAATTAATGGAATGACGAAAACGTTATCCTAACTAATTGACATTTACGAAGAATCATTTCAATTATTGGAGTCAAGTAAAAAAATCTGGTCTATACGTAAAGAGATGTGCTGTAAATATAATTACGTAAATAAAATATTCATTTTTAATACTTTAATTTTAAGATGAAATAAGTCGCACAGTTTAAAAGGAAGATTTGAAGTTACCTAAACATTGCCTAATGGCTTCAATTGTCCTGTCGTTATCAGTGAGCACTGTGAGAACACAAATCAATTGCTTCAAAGAAAGTCATTTATATTTATTCTTATCTAATGATCAGCATAATATCTTCTCGCTACAAAAAATAAGAGTTAGCACCAAGATTCATTGTTAATCTGTTGCTAAATTGCTCATAGCTAATAAGATTTTTTGATAATCCGTCACTAATCCATATGTAAATATAGGATAGACCTTTAAATTGGGCACCTAAAAGACAAGCTCGTTTGTGTTATTTCAAACCCAAGTGCCGATTAGAGTGCTTGCGGTCTATTCTACCCTAATTAAACCTTGACTCACATCTATAAGGGGCGCACGTATTCCCTTTGAGAGACATTTCGAAAATTTTATAAATTCTTGGGATATTTACAAAAAGATCAAAAAATTTCGAAAAATCCATAAACACTTAGGGTATTTACTAAGAGATCAAAGACGAAGTGATCAAGATAGATATGCCACTGGACACTTCCTAAAGATCAATTTGAAATGTGACTGGACGCTTCTTTTGACAATTAAATAATTCAAGAAGATCCATAACATTTTTCGTTCGAGAGATATGCCACTTTGGCCCTCGATTGAAGAAACAAGAAGATAGATCAAGAAAGTTATTTCTCGTGATCGATTCAAAATGTTGCTCGATTGATTTCCATAGGGATTAAATATATCTCAAGAAAGTCTACATTATACGTTTGAGAAACACGGTGCTTCAGCCCTCAAATCATAGAGAACAATTTGGAGAAAAATTAAGGGATAAACAGAATTGTAACTACAACAGTTCATTAATAAAATAGTCACTTTTAAGATTGCTAATTAACGTTTAGTTGCTATTTCAAATTATTCAAACTTTAGTCGATTTATAATATCGAAATGAAATTTAGACAAAATTCCCCCAGCTAACACATGAAAAAGCTCTAGAAAAATTTACATTCAAACTCTACAAAAGTTTTCTAGAATTTGAGGCAGTAATACTTAAGAAATATTTAAAAACATAGGAGAATTTGAAGAATATTTTTATTGAATTACATAATTATACACACAAACTTTAATTTTTTTCCAAATGAAATTCATTTTCAAAATCCAAAAAAAAACTTCAACTACCAATTTCCAAATTCTCTTATTCAAATTTCAACTTCCAACCAGATAAATTGAAAAGGAATTTTTGTTGGGTGGCACTTCTTCAATATTACGATTTTTTTCCAGTGAATTACAAGAAAATACACATGACTTTACACCATAATAAAAAATGACTCATATTTTTAAGTTTTACCCCACCTAGTCCACATTATACATATTTTGAAAGCTGAAATGATATTTTAAATTCTTAAGCATTATGACCTTTCCATATCTATGTAGCGATTACATATCTTCTCCGGGAAGAGGTCTTCTAAAAGCTTCTTCTTTGCTGCTCGTGTTTTTCAATTACAAAATTGCTTAAAATTAGAGTGTCAATTGTTATTACTCCCTTCGTCCTATTATTATTGATTTTAGTTGGAAATATTGTGCTTTTGAAAACACTAGCAAATTTAAAATTTGTGTTCTTACAACCATTGCTTATAAAAGTTATGGAGTTAAATTTATGTTCTCACAACTATTGCTTTCACTCTCTCTTTTTCTCACATCTTCTACATATGTTTTAAGGGACCGTGTATTTTCTGCTTCTCCTCTTGTGTTACCTGCTTGCAATGTAAGAAAATTGAAGAGTAAAAGTCCACCATTGGAGACCATTCAAAGCTTTGCTTTTGAAAATGATTTTTTTTTTTTTTTGAATTGTTAGTTGTTTGGATTGAGTGTTGTTCCAATTGATTGAAAATATCAAAAGGAGTTCCAAATTTAAATTTGAAGTGATTTGGAGTAGATTTGAGCAAGATTTGAGTTAAATTTCAGAAAAGACGCAAGGAAGAAGACGAAGTCAGTTTTTTGTATAATTATGTATAATCTTGTATAATAGTGTATATGAGTGTAGAAACATACCTTATACACTTTTATACACCTTTATACAAGCGTCTGTAGACGAACTTTTTCCACGATTTTCAGTTGCAATTCTTGTTCAAAACCAGTCCAAATCTCCATTAAATGACTTCAAAATTTATATACAACCTCCTTATACTATTTCTAACGAGTCTAAATAACACTCACTCCAAATTTCTCACAAAATCAAATTCGAAATTTAAACCCACATATTTAAACTTGTTAAAAATTTAATTTTCACCACCCAAATAAATTTGGTTTGTTGAATTAATATTTGATTCACAGTTAGTTACTGATTCGAAAATAAATTTAAAAGCTTGAGGAATCTTTTTTAAAAATTAAATAGTAATTTTGAGAATCTATTGGAGTTGGATGTTGAATCTTAGCTTATTATTTTTGAGCTAGTTGGTTGTAAATTAAAATATGGGCTATAAAATTAAAAAATAGAGAGCCAGTTATTCTAATGTGAAATTTTCTTTTTTATATATGAGGTACTGTAGAGAAAAAAAAAAGAAGCATAATTCGATCCAATTTATCCTAATCCATTAGTACACATTTTGGTATAATTGGCTTATCAAATATCTATTGGGCCGTGAAAAAGATTCAACGAAATACAAAGACAAATTATATATATATATATATATATATATATATATATATATATATATATATATATATATATATATATATTTTTTTTTTTTTTTTTTTTGTGTTGTAAAACTACTAAAGTTGTGGCTGTAGATATTCAAGAAAATATCCTAGACAGAATACAAGCTACAGTCTCGTCTTCCAATCCAACCATGGCGATGAGCACTGCCGAAGTTCTACCCGAGAAATCATAATTGATATACTTTCCAGGCTGCCGGCAAAGTTCGTAGGCCAATTTAGATGCGTATCAAAGCAATGGCGCAATTTCCTCTCAGACCCACAATTCATCAAATTTCACTTCTCCATCCATAATAAAGAAGAAAAACTCATTTGCATCTCTCGTTCTCACTCTCTCAACACTATCACTTTTACCCACAACTCCCATAACAAAACTGATGGCATTTTAAGAAAGCTCAATTTTCAGCAGCTTTCAGATAACTGGGTAAGAATTTTTGGATCATGTAGTGGGTTGGTCTTAGTGGAGAATGGGGAAAATATTTTATTTTTAATCAACCCCACAACTTTAAAATACCACAAAATTCCGATATTTCATTTTGCTCGGCTAGTTTGTGGTAGCTTTAGTGTGTCTGGTTTAGGGTATGATTTTGCTAATGATGATTATAAGGTAGTTACTCTTTCGCATTATTACTACGAGCATGAACCGGATATTAGAATTACTTTTATTGATATATACTCTGTGAGAAAGGGTCTTTGGAGGAGACTTGAGAATTCGCCTTATGATCTTGAAGATTCATTGCAAACTTCTGGGGTTTTGGTAAATGGGGCTTTGCATTGGTTGGTTAGTAAACTTTTCGATGATTCATTTGTAGTTGTTGCTTTTGATTTAAGCGATGGGACATTCTTGGAGATGCCAACACCTACTAATATTGATAACAATAATGTTGTGTGTTACGATCTTGTGGTCGTTAGAGGGTGTCTTTGTATGTTCACTGATACAGAAGAAAACATAATTGATGCTTGGATGATGAAAGATTATGGGGTTGAGGAGTCTTGGACAAAATTTAGTATTACAGTACCGAAATCATTGTTACCCCTTTGTTTAATGAGTGATGATGATGTTGTATTGGATGGATAGAAGTTGATTGTCTGTAATATGAAAGAGGAACAATGGAGAGATACGAAGGTTGATGGAGTAACCGCTAAATTTAGAAGTACTAGAACTTTCGTGGAGAGTCTTGTTTCTCCTATATTTGGCAAGGGAACTGAGGGTTACTATATTGCTTGATGCAATATTTTGAGATCATGTTGTACTCAGGTATTACACCAATATTTTGATGATATCTTATTCATTTTTTGTGTATTTTGCCTAGTATCTTTGATTTGGTCTTTATGTTTGATCAATAAAATGATCCGGAGTGTTTTATGCATGGTAGTTTGTTTGTCCTCATTGAGTTGTGTGAATGGCAATTCTCTCGTCCTAATAGAGTTTTATGATGCTAATTCTTCAGTCCTGAATATAAGGTTACAGAGATTGATTCTAGTAAGGTTGTACTTTTTTGATTGCTTGAATATGGTCCCGTTTAAGCTTACGTTGCTCAAAGCATTTATTGTCCTTTCTGAATATATTTATATCCATTGAGGCACTCGTGTATGCTTACAGAGATGGATTCTGATAAGGTTATACCTTTTGGTTTTCCCAGAGAAACAAATTAATGGATCAATTAATTTAATTGTTCGCAATATTCAACTTTGCCTGTTGTATTTTCAGAAATCAGATTTAGGCACATCGATGATATGTTTTAAGAGATCGTTGATAAGCCACGTATCTTCTAGAAGAAGCAAAGAAATTTAGGAGAAGATAATTCCTGGAGCTTTCAGTTATTAGAAGTTATTTTTTAGCAGTTTTATTATGGTTATTAGAAGTTATTTATCTTTATCCTAATAGGTTATGCAGTAGTTATGGTCGGCCTATTATATAATTAATAGATTCTGTAATATGTAGGTGTCATTATCAGAATCAAAACTACTTTATTTTGGAGCATTGTCCTCTCCATACGAACAACTTATTGGTGTAGTTGTGTTTAAGAATCTTGCACAAACTATTGCTAATAATATTAACTTCTTTGTTCTATTTATCCTGTTATCTACTTCTGGTTTCTATCAATCGTCTATATGTTATATGGAGTATTTCTTAGGTAAGTACACAGCAAAGGCAAGAAACTAGTCTCTTAAGAATGTTTAATTTCTAAATAAAATGGTTGGAGTGTCTCAAAATCATAGCACACAGTATACAAAAGTATATAGCTGGACCAATGGCTTTCGTTACACTGGTTGTTGAGAAAGAAGACTGTAAGTCTAGATGATCACATCCCACTCGTCTTCTGCAAAAATACAGAGTTGATGAGTTTAGAACTTAACCTTATTGACTAGATATCAAATTGGTGCATATTTTTGTTTACTGTGTTAGGTTCTTTTGTCATATCTTTGTTTATATATCTGGAGGAATCCCCTACCAAATACTTGTAATATGATTGCCTGCAAATGTGATGCGCCGAGTAACTGATAATACTAACAAAGGTGGTTTGAGATTATAGGGTAGTTAACTTAAGATGAGCCAGGTTGGGTTGATTATTGAGACATGCAACGAAGTTCCAATTTTTTATGTCTAACGATATCAAAGATCTTTTGTGAAGCAACCATCACCTGCACCACCTATAGAAACAGAAGAGATAGTTCCATACTTGCATCTGATACAGTGACC
Organism: Nicotiana glauca; assembly: GCA_026770625.1. Classification (NCBI taxonomy): domain Eukaryota; kingdom Viridiplantae; phylum Streptophyta; class Magnoliopsida; order Solanales; family Solanaceae; genus Nicotiana; species Nicotiana glauca. Next base: position 13,142 of record MU733406.1, read on the forward strand.
ATAAAACTCGAACACTGCAAAAACTCGAGAAAGGAGTAATCTATACCTGACAGCTTCATGTTAAGCTAGACTTTCAGTTTTATGTTATGCTGATTTGTTTAAATATTGAAAGTTGTCTATGTTGATCTTTTGAAGAGGTAACTTTTGACTTGATTTCATTGCATTTGGGAATGCTGAATGCAGTGGAAAATCGAAATAGGCATCCATTTGAAAGATATTTTCTTTATGAACCCCCAAGAATGTTAAATGTCACATGAAAAGTTTGGTCTTTCTTAAAATGCCTCAAGAGTATCTTACTCAACTTAAGAAAAAGGGCAACCCGGTGAACTAAGCTCCCGCTATGCGCGAGGTCCAGAAAAGGGCCGGACCACAAGGGTCTATTGTACGCAACCTTACCCTGCATTTCTGTAAGAGGTTGTTTGCACGGCTAGAACCCGTGATCTCCTAGTCACATGGCAGCAACTTTACCGATCACTCCAAGGCTCCCCTTCCTTACTCAGCTTAAGATAAGTAACGGTAATTTTCAGTATACAAATCCACACACACACAAAATGAAAAGCTATCCGCAGACTGCAGTTTCTTAATATGAGAGAATTTTATATGAGCAGGCAAACACTGTTTTGGTTTGAACAGAACTAAGTCAAAATACTTTTGCTGTTATTGTGTTTGCTGAGACTGTAATAGTATATAAAAAGATGTGTGCATTTGTTCGAGCTGTGTTGAATCTCGACTTGTCTTATCACATGAAGTTGTTGTCATGACAAATGAGCATAGGCTTCGGCAACTTGAAGAAGTTGGGATTGATGGCGTTGTTGCTGACATTGAGGCAGAGAAAGCATATGTCAAAAACTGCGAGAAAAGGCCCCTACCAAAGAAACCTGAATCTGCTGAAATTCATATTTGAGTATTGTGACGACCCAAAGGGTTATTACCGTATTTCTCCCTTTTTTGCGCTTTCGAGGCCCTGAAAACCTCACTTTTAGTTTTCTCGATTTGCGTGCCAAGTCCGGGCGCGCAGCCGGAAAACTTTTATGTGAAATCTGTGAAAAATTTGAAGAATTTTGATATTAATATGGTTAAAGTTGACTTCGGTCAATATTTTTGGTAAACGGACCCGACCCGTGATTTGACGGTCTCGGAGGGTCCGTAGAAAAATATGGGACTCGGGCATGTGCCCGGAGTCGAAATCCGAGGTCTAGAACCCGAGTAAAAGAATTTTTCTGTTAAATTATTTTTCTGAAATTATTAAGGAAAATGGAAAT
>MU733406.1:27241-63141 GCA_026770625.1 Nicotiana glauca
GTTTTGACCACGTGGGCCCGGGGGCATTTTGGAAATTTTTGAGTAAAATTTTGGGAAATTCATTTTCATGCATTCAAATTGATTCAATTAGCATTTGTTGATGCATTCAAATAATTTGTGACTAGATTTGAGCGGATTTGTGGTGAATTCGAGGGGTAAAGCTATACTAGAGGCTTGAGTGGATTTTTGGAGCATTTGAGGTAAGTGTTTGATCTAACTTTGACTTGAGGGAATATGATTAAAGTATTATTGATTGCTATTTGCTAAATGATCGAGTACAGTGTATATGTATAGTGGCGAGTATCTATACATCAGTGTCTAGCATGACCGTGAGTCTTTGTGGTTAGTGGTTCTTGGTATATTTGGAACTCTTCCAAACTAATTAATGAATTCTACCTAATGTGAAGAGTTGAGGATAAATTGTGAGTTTGTGAATTCTTTGGAGTGTTGGCTCGAACGATAAAATATTATTGAGTAAGAAATGAAAGAATTGGTATGAAAAGTGATTAAATCCCTTGTCGGGATGACTTGAGTATATTGATTATCTTGCCGGGATGTGGAAGTTATTGTTATTGCTCCCTTGCCGGGACTTAGTTGTTTAATTGTGTTTTTCCCTTGTCGGGACATTTCTCATTACTGTTTATTCCCCTCGCACGTTTGGTTGTGATTGTTGTTTGGGTGAGGAAGAGTGATAATGTACGAAGGGTCATTCCGTGCCATTTTTTATTATATTTGCACGAAGGGCAATTCCGTGCTATTTTTGATTATATTTACACGAAGGGTCATTCCGTGCCATTGTTGACTATATTATGCACGAAGGGACATTCCGTGCCATTGTTGATTATATTATGCACGAAGGGTCATTCCGTGCCATGAAATGAGAGTTATGTGAGGAAAGCACGAAGGGTGATGCCGTGCATTTTGTTTGATTGCTTTGGGTGAGGATGAGAGTAAAAGCACGAAGGTTGATGCCGTGCAACTGTTGGATTTCTTGTCTCTGTTAATTATTGTTGTGCCCTGTTTCTTATTTAAGTTGATGACTTTTATATCCGGATTGTACTCCCCCCCCCCACATAGCATATTTTTTCCCTTCTCTGTTAACTGTTTAGTTTTCGGTATTTCTTGCCTTCTATTGCATATGTAGATATGGAACTGCATATGTTGATTTAGTAGTCCTGTCTAGCCTCGTCACTACTTCGCCGGGGTTAGGCCAGGCACTTACCAGCACATGGGGTCGGTTGTGCTGATGCTACACTTCTGTGCTTTTTGCACTGATCATGGTACCAGAGCAGCTTTTGGACCACAGCAGTAGCCTATTCGACCGGGAGCTGACTTCAGTCCAGGGACTTTGAGGTAGCCTAGCTGGCGTTCGCAGGCCGGAGTCCTTTTCTATGTTTAGTTTGTTTTCTTTGTATCGAGACAGACGTTTTGTATTTCTATTCAGACCTGTTTGTAGCACTCTTTAGTAGTCCATGAGCTAGTGACACTAGATTTTGGATAGAGATATGTTTTAAACTTCCGCATTTTGATTTTATTTTTATTTAAACTTAAAGTCTTCCGCTCTTATTTAATTTGTTTCCATATATTCATATTGTTGAGATTTATCAGAGAATGTTTAAAGTTTGGCTGGCCTAGCTCCGTTAGTAGGCGCCATCACGACTCCCGATGGTGGGAAATCCGGGTCGTGACAAGTACTTTACTGAATCTAGCTTTTTCTCTGACTAAATATTTGATGATTCTAAAGACTGGTAATGATCTTGTCATGTGAGATCATTGCTTACTGTTAAATTTCTTTTACAGGATGAAAAAAGTTAAAAACTCCTATCTTTAATTATCCATTCATAGGATGTTGCTTAACCAAGTCATGTAGTGTTTTTTTGTTTTTGATAACCGTGTTGTCCGGACCAACTTACGTGTAACTCGACTTATTTCACGGAATTAAGACGTATTTTTTTTTTTTGATAACCATGTTATCCGGGCCAACTTACTTGTACCTCGACTAATTTTACGTGACTAAAATATTTAGCATTATCCAATTTACTAGCTATTTTAAAGTTTTAACTATTTTATATTTTAGTTCTTGTGGTTTGGAAGTTTGTTTCAACATCAGAATTCTGATGAATAATTTTGGACTTGTGGTTATTCACATATCAACATAGGTACCAGATAATTTATTTATCAAGGTTTGGACATACATGGAATAATTTTGCTACTCCCTTTTGAACAATATTTAAGGTAAAGTTCGATTAATGAAGCTGGTTAGAGATGAGAGGAAACTAATAACAACAACCTAGAAAAATTCCACAAGTAGGGTCGGCAGAGGGTAGAGTGACCTTATCCCTACTCAGGGAAAAAGAGGTTGTTTCTGATAGACCCTCGGCTCAAGGAGATGAAAAAGACAATATATCAGTACTATCAACAGAAATCATAGAAATAATAACATTATAAGTATCAGAAAATAAATAAAAAATAATAACAATAACACGTAAGTAAGACTCGGTACTATGAAAAGTGGAAGAATAGTGTAGATATGAGAGAATTTGTTCCCGTCCCTCAACTTTGGAGGCTTTTCTTATGGATCAATAAGGACACGAGTAGAACGGCTAAAAATTCTACTTCTTGGCCTGTGGTTCCCCTTTTATAGTAGAAATGATACGGGACAAAGTCCTTCAGGTCGCCAGTTCGAGTCCCACCAGGGTCACTGGGGGCATTACAAACCGGCCGCGTCTCCAGGGCCCCGTGGAACTAACCGTGCACCCGCATTGAAACAACGGGCTCCGGTGGGTACAGCTAGTCGGGTTCGCAAAGCGAGTCCCGGAAACCACGGTTATAAAAAAAAAAAAAAAATACGGGTAGCCACTCAAAAGGGCTGCAATTTAGGAATGAGCTAGTGCGTCCTCAATTTTAGTTTTTCAGTTTAATTTTTTGGTACAAAAGTATTCTGAATTGTCTTGAAATTAAGATTTTTAGTTTAACATTTCAGAACGAAAAAAGTACTGGCCAATCTCTAAATAACATTCTTGAGAATGACTATATCTGCACTTGCCCCTTTTTTATAGCTCGAATTATATCTTATTGGGTCATTTACCCTAGAAAAATAACTAAGCCTTACTGCAAACATCTCTGTTGATCTTAGGCAAAACTACACAGTATAGTTGCTCTAAAAAATAATATTCAGTATATCAATTATATACTTTTTGTATATTGACTAGCAGATGCAATTATTTTTTATCGACCGGCCAAACGTGTAACTTGTCCTTTATCTTATTATTCTTCTTGAAGTTGGTGGGCTTGTGAAATGCGCAACGCTAGACTTCTATTGCCTGCCATTTGGGCCTTAAGCCCAATGCCTTATACTTTTAATTTTATGTTGCATTTCTTTTGGGAGATTTTTAAAAATAGCCAAATTTATAACTGGTCGTTCAAAAATAGCCTAATTTCAAAAGTAATCGAAATTTAGCCACTGTTTATGTAAAGATAAATCAGAGCGAAAACACTGTTCAAAATCCGAAAAATACTCTAGTATAATAGTATGCTGGAACTCCAGCATAATATGATGGAGTTCCAGCATAAATACACTAGAACTCCAACATAATATACTGGTGTTCCAGCAAGTATAATGGTCCAGTATAATATACTGGAGTTTGGAGCACCAGTGCTCCGGTCTTTATTGCAGCAAAATGGTGGCTATTTTTCATTGACTTAGTAAACGCTGACTATTTTTGATTGACCAGTCCGAAAACTGGCTATACCGTGCTATTTTCATATTTCTTTTTCATCTCGGTCATTTTATTTGTGACCCAAACAATTTTGGTTTCGTAGAGTCAAATTGAAGTCTAAATATAGCACGAGCTAACCAGTTTTCGGACTGGTCATTTAAAAATAGCCAGTTGCAAAGTCATTGAAAAATAGCCACTATTTTGTTGCAACACAGAAAGTTCCAGCATAATATACTAGAGATCGGTGCATTTGTGTATGAAATTCTAGCATATTATGCTGGAATTCCAACACGTAGAAACTTCTATTACAATATACTGGAGATTGGAGCATGCTGGACCGGTATATTATACTAGAACTCCAGTATATTACTGTAGTTCCAGTATATTATACTGGAATTCCACTATATTATACTAGAGTATATTTCCGAATTTTGAACAATATTTTCGTTCAAATTTATCTTTACATGAAAAGTGGCTAAATTTCGATTACTTTTGAAACTGTGACTAGTTTTGAAATACCATGCGAAAATCTGGCTATTTTTTAATTTTTCCCAATTGAAAGTTTACTGTATTCGTTCATCTTTTAGTATTTTAGCAGTAGAGTAAATCAATATTTGTTATTCAGTGGAAAAGGCTAGGTCACAATGTCTAGCGTTAGTTTTGGATTTGAAGTTTTCAAATTTGAAATGCATGTTATTAATCTTATTTCTATTGTGATTTATCTCAGTTACATCTGTTGTAATTGGCTGATGGAGGTTGATATTTTAGATTTTGTTTTTCTCATTGTTATATATTTGATTGGTTGATTTTGAGTATTTGTTTATTGCATATGTTGACCTATCTCATTCATGGTTTCCTCAATTTCCTGCCGTTACTGTCTAAAAATGGAAATGCACTCCTTTTAATTGGTAAAATATTGTTACTTTCAACTAGCAGATAGGAAATTTGAGTGATGTCAGGAATAAATAAGATAGTATAATCAAAATAAGAATATAAAATTCAAACGTGGATGGCTGCTGATAAATAATTGATACTTATTTTTTTATTCAATTCTACGGGACAACATCAACAAATGTTCAACTGTTCAACCATGGCTTATGTGACAACCTGCTACAACCATCACTAACATTTAAAAAGGCACGCTGCTAAGCATTTTGTATTTACGCAGCGTAGCGTTCTGGGAAGGACGCATCGCAATCATCATTAATATTAAAAAAGGGCAGCATGGTGCATTAAGCAACTCGAATTTACGCATGCTTCAAAGAATTGCGCGACGCAACTATCACTAAAACTAAAAAAGGTAACACAGTGCACTAAGCATTTTGTATTTACGCCGGGTTCAGGAAAACACACTTCACAAGAGCCAGGTTGATGTAGACAGCGTAACGTCACTAGCATTAGCATCTCATAAATTGTGCAATTGAATTTCTACATGCATGTCTCCATGCTTTTTCAACTTACTTGTTAATTAATTTCAACGGATATAATCATGCTGAATCCTGCTACCTACAAAGTCTTAAGTCAAAGATTATGCATATTTACAAGATAATGCTGCAATATTTGGCCACAAGACAGTTTTAAAAAGTTCTTTCTTATAACCATGTGATTTTATGTATTAATTGGCTTGACTAATCGAGATTTGGACCTTGTGTTACGGATATAGTAGATATGCCCTAGATCCAATCTCATATTTGATGATTTGAACATATTTTTGTGAACGTTATTTGATATAAAAATATATCGCATTCTTTTATCATAGTTATTATTAATTGTTTGATTAATTTGATAAGGTTCTTGATTAAATTTTGAGATTTGTCATCGTGATAGAGATCATGATAATAAGAGCAAAGTCTTTTACAATTTAATCTAAATTTGTTCTTGATCGTAGGATTATTAATTTGGACATTAGTAACCCGGTTAGATCAATATTTATGTGATCGTCGTTATGGGATAAATATTCGTTGATCTCATTAACTGAATCACATAGATAGATGGTGCATATAGAGATATGATCATTGAACCGACTCATTTGATAATTCCTAATGCTTAGAATTATTATAAACTGTCAATATGATATTATCTTGAAGAATGTATTGTAAGAGTTTCCTTTAAATTTGACCTGAGATCATCATAGTTATTGACAAGTTATTTGTTGTGCTTTAATACTAGACACCTATGACCCTAGGGCGATAGTTGCAAGGATATTGGGTACGATTGAATACTTGTAGAATTAGTGATTGATCAAGATGAAATCTGTCAACTCTTGGTAATGAGTTTAAGCTTCATGTTGTCATGAATAATAAACGACCAAATCAAGACCTTGGCCAGTGCAATTGAATGAAAGAAAAAAAAGAGTTTCTTAGGTCATTTAATGGTCGATTATATTTGACATGAACACATAGTTGATCGCCTATTAGGATTTGACAGTTGAATCATATCCTAGGGTGATACAGAGCTATAAGGACAGAAGAAATTACTACATTATTCTTTTACTGGTTCTTGAGAGTAAATTGTATACTTCATGCTATCCGGTCGTTAAGGAGTATTGCTAGACGCCACCATTGATTAGTATATTGATGTGGTCAATTTACTACCGGCTTAGTGTCGCACACTAACGAGTGTTCTGATCTTTGCTAAATGATTAATTACTTTAGTATTCAATAATTAAATTAAAGAATTTAACTAGTCAAATAAATTTAGTTATTAGTGCAAATGAAATATTATTATATTCTTTTATAACATAAATGATATGATTAATATTGTGAACAAATTGAAGTTTTCTATTTGGAATAGAAAATTAGATCTCTTGGTTAAAATATATATTATTTTATATTAAATATGTTATATAAAATATTAATTAAACAACAACAGGTTGTTGGAAACTTATTAAGTAGAATCCAATTGTGAATTGGATAACCTCACCTGTAAAGTCCTAAAAGGGAAATTCGGCAAATTCAAACCCATTTGGAATGGGATTAATATTTTCCTTATATATGAAAAATTCTTAAATAAGAGAATCCAACTTTGAGTTGGATGATTCACGTGAAAGGCTTGGCAGTTATGTTACCCATTGAGATTGAGATTGCGAATTTTCATACAAAATCCCATAAAGTTTATTTTGGAATAAATTTTTACCCTAAGTAAATCATTACCTCAACCAAATAAGAAAAAGATTTGTACGTAATGCTATATAAAGGGTGATGGAGAAAATTTGCCGTATAATTCTTCCGTGAGAAGAAAACCCACTTTGTGAAATTGAGAGTGCAATACAAAGTCAAGAGAGAAAATACAATTACAAGAAAAGTGTTTCTTGTTCTTCTAATTTGAGTTGAGATTTTTGAGAAAAATTTCAAAACAATATTCTTCATTTAATTTTTTCGCGGGTTTCATTGATCAAAGAGTTGATAGCAAGGATCGATCTCGATGTGGATACACATAGAGTCTTCGCACTCTCGAAGAAATTTTGGAACGAGACTCGCTTAACCAGGTACGTCTAAGATCCGATCTTTGACATGTAAATAAATTTTAAATACGAAAAGATCTGCCTAGGATTGTAATTATCTTCCGCTGCGTGTTACGAACACCTATACGCAATCCATCACCTTGTATGACTCGTCAAAGGGAGAAGCACAGGTTATTAAAAGTTTCTAAGATCCGATCATTGAAGAAATTTTGGAACGAGACTCGCTTAACCAGGTACGTCTAAGATCCGATCTTTGACATGTAAATAAATTTTAAATACGAAAAGATCTGCCTAGGATTGTAATTATCTTCCGCTGCGTGTTACGAACACCTATACGCAATCCATCACCTTGTATGACTCGTCAAAGGGAGAAGCACAGGTTATTAAAAGTTTCATCTTTCTCAATGGTCGAAGTCGAGACCTTTGTTTAAGGAAAAAAGTTGAGAGGGATTCAGAATTTTTGGAAGATATATGTATTACGAAGAGGTGAATCCAGAATATAAATTTTATCGGTTCAACCTTATTTTTTTTTATTTTTTATTTTTACGTATATCTATACTCCTCAATCTATCGGACTTGAAATTATGAAAGAATACACCGTACAAAGAAAGAAAGGAAAAAGAAAAATTACTTAATTAATATGCAAAAAGTGACACCTTATATATCATGGGTGCGCCAAATTCTGGAAAAAGAAAGGAAAAAAATAACAAGATAAACATATGATTTTACTCCCAACCTAGTTAAAGTTAAAGGGGTACACCAAATAACCATCACATCATATGGTACTTTAATTTTGAATGCACACATACACAGTTTATGTATTTTAAAAAACATATAATATTACTAGCGTAAATTACTTTGAATAGGTAAATCAATCATTTGTCCTTGAGGATCTGACACTAATCCTCTCATACCTACTAATTGATGTACCTGAGATGCATTTCCTCTAGCTCTCGAGAAAGATATTATATGAACTGGAGTAAAAGGGTCAGTCATCCTAAAATTAGGATTCATTTCTTGTAGCAAATATTCAGGATTGACGTAATTTTTCTATCGCGTGTACATTCCCATAACGATGATATTTTTTCATGACTTAGGGAGAGGAGCATGCATTCACGTGACCCCGGAAATTCCAACTAGATATGCTCCTAAATAAAAGGATCTCATCCATCTCATGACACTCCTTAATTCATCATAGACACGTGCTATGTTTCCAATATTTTATTTTATTTTATTTTATTATTATTTTTTTTTTTTTTGGACGGCTTCCAAAGGAATAGAAGGTAAGCACTGACCAAGAAAGAAGATGGAAAAGTAGGCCACTATATGGGAAAAAAGAAGGAAATTGGTACCAAGCATGGCATTAAACTCAAGAGTAGTACAACATCTTTTATTAGGAATTGCCCTTTCTCGTTTTCCTCAGTGGTCCAACCTATATGCAGCTTAACATGTTTGAAAATCCACTTTGGTGAGTCTCTTTCCCTAGTCAATTCCCACCAATTTCCTTTAACTCCTTCACCTGTTGCACTTGTCACGAGTATCAAATTGCTTTTTCCCTTAGTCAATTCCGTCCTATTTTTAAATTTTCGTGTGATACAGTCTACATTAGATCGTCTAAAATTTTGTCGGTCCATAAAAAATGACCTAAGGAGCAATAGGCACAACCTTGTCATGACCGTTCCTCGTTTTTTAACGTTTTAAGGCCATAAAACTGGAATTCTATTTGATTCCCAAATTTTCGTGTGCTATAATTCACGCCATCTGCATGGGCTCGGGCCATCGGATCCGAATCGTCTGGTATGAAGTAGAAGTGGTGTCGCTGAGACATGACTACTCCTCCCTAAAATTAGATACAACACATCATGTGATCTATGCCTTTACGTATTTATTGCTAAACGTAAATGTATATTATGGAACCTAACAGTCTACTACACATCATTTACAGTTCAAACACAAACCTAGTCAACTAAATTGACTCTGAATCTAAATCTTAGATATATAATAATATGTTGCATGTGCATTACTAAGCAATCAATTTATTCGTTGGAGACGTCCATTAACTTGAGAAATAAATTTAGGTCGTATTATCACACTACAATTCCAACCACAATGGAGCTTTGAATTTTCAAAGATTTGCCTGATCAAAAAAGAGAACGACTAGCTCACTTGTCCTGACCAAATAGATATATAACAAGTCAATAAATAAGTACAAGCCAAGACATTCCTGGTCATGATTTTTTTTTTTTTTGAAAATTCAGACCTCATATGTCAGAATATACTGAGTATATATATATATATTTTTTGGAAATAAGGAGGCCAAGCTAATTAATTATAGGCTTGTTTCTTGTGACATATTTATAAAAACATTACTTTCCATATAGGAAGTAATTTTTCGATGTTTGGTAGCCATAGAATATTTTGCAAACGACAAGAATTGCAAGTAAAAGAAAAGATAATTTTTCTCACCTTTGGACAGAAGTCATTTTTCTTTCAACTATCTTAAGTTTTAATTCATATCACTTGCTCGAACAACACTAAAATATTATAATCAATATTTGATACTCAAAAATTTCATAAACACTTTCTAATTTACCAATGTTATTACTAATATTTAATATTTATTTTAGAAAATATTTTTATTCATATTTACCAATCAAACACCGAAAAAAACCTTCCGTAATAATTACTTTTCTAGAAAAATGACTTTCATCGTATCATACATTAAAATCAAAATCAACAATTAATATGTCCATGAACAAATATTTGGGGGATGGGGGGTGGGGGGTGGGGTGGGGTTGTTAAAGTACAAAATTTCTCGATATTTTGTTAGATAGTAACGGTCCAAATTGGATGGCATCTTTTTAAAGTATAATTTAAAGTTGGCTACATCAGTAAGCAAAAAATAATAATAATGGCTTCCAGAAAATTTCAATGCCATGCACTTTGAAAAGTTATCATTTTTCCCACATATTAGCAACACTGTGATTAATATATTCTACTTTAGAACATAATTAACGTTGATTAAGACGGATTAGTTGGCGTTTTTAGCTTTCTAATTTTTCTTTTTCTTTTTTTGTCTTTGACCAATGCATTCCTTCATTGATAGTCACTACTTCCGAATGGCATGTAACACATCTCACTTTATATGGCGTTATAGGAAGATTGACATCCACTAAAATAAGATTCTTTGGATTAATTACTTGCCACACGCGCATCGCTTAGCTCTACTTCTTAGTCAATCCCCTTTGTTCATGGCTTTAAATTTATTGTAATGCTTATATTTTATGTAAAGATTTCGATGACTGCTTAATTCATCTTTCCTTTCCCGTTCCTAAATGAGAAGCGAATTTTTTTATTCCTGCGGTCTTGTATTTTTTTCAAGATTAATTCCGGCTAATAACGCCTTTAAAGAATATAGAACAATTTAACCCAAAAAAATCAAAACAAACAAATGAAAATTCACTACTAAAAATCCGAAAAAAACGACCAAAGTTGATCGCTTAAAGGTCAAAAAGCGACCAAACGGGCTTGGTCGCTATTTTGCTGGTCCATTTACCTTAAAGACCAAAGTTTGGTTTCTAAGGTAAAAGGACCAAATATTCGGTGTTTTAAATATAGAGACCAACTTTGGTCGCTGTAGTATTTTAATAATATAAATTTAGCGACCAAAGTTGGTCTCTATAATTAAATTACGTTATTTATTTATTTATTTATTTATTATTAATCAAAATATAGCGACCAACTTTGGTCTGTATGCCAAATATTATATTTTAAAATCTGAAATAGCGACCAAAGTTGGTCGCTCTTTTTTAATTTTTTTTAAACATAAGCGACCAAAATTGGTCGCTAATTGCAAGAATTTAATTATTTTTTAATCATAAGCAACCACAATTAGTCGCTATTTTCCAGAAATTATTTTTTTTAATAGAATGGCGACCAAAGTTGGTCGCTTTTTAAGAAATCTATGTTAGTTAGCGACCAACCTTGGTCGCTATTGCCCAGAAAATATTTTTTTTAATAAGAAAAGCGACCAACAAGCGACCAAAGTTGGTCTCTTTTCTGGGTATAATTTTGGCAGAAACTGTCTGTTTTGGCAGCTACACCACCTGCCAGCATACCAAATTCCCTATTACAAGTAACAACAACAACAATACCACCACCACCAACAACAACAACACAACAACACAACAACAAAAATAATAACATTAACAACAACATTAAAACCAATAAAGTATAAAGTTCAATAGAACTAACACATTAAGCTAACAAAACTAAGTTAACGCTTATTACAAGCCCATTCGAAAATTGGTTCTATTGTCTAATTCAAAGTATATAAAGTACTCAAAGAGTATTCTTTCAGCATCCTCGTTTGAAAGTTGGATTGCCTCGCCGGCTCATTAGGTGGCTGACTGCGTATGAATTCCTCCACGTCAGTTGTGAAGCGAACCTATAAGAAAAATTACATTGAATTAGTATTTCAAAATTTATATAAAAATAAATCAAAATACTTAATAAAAAGTAAAAAACTTATATGTATAGTCGAGGCTCGGCCCTCGACCCACTTTTCTAGATCAGTATCTTTTTTTTTTTTTACAATACAAGTCTCATTGAATAGCTCATCTTGATTCATTGGCATCATAAAGTTGTCTGGTGGCTTTGGTGATTATCCTCGCAATACTATTACTGGGGATGAACTTGGATACAGAGAATAACTTGGATACAATACCTGACAGGGTGTGTCTTTGATCAATTGTTATTCTCATTAGCGACAATGATGATGAGAAGGCAATGACATATGTTTCAAACAGTGATGGTGTAGGTAGGAATTTAATAATTCCTAAGTAGATAAAAGAAGAGGTTATAGAGGAATTCTCTACTTCATTTTCCAAGAGGAAAAGAAGTTTAATTGAGAGTGACAAGGTTGATGGTAATGGAAAGTTGTCCGTTGCTCATGGCAGTTCACATAAAATGGGGATCATAAGACTTTGTGATGACAAAGACGAAAGGAAGTTTTATTCTCAACTTTCTTTCAAGTTTGATCCGTACAAGCTTGATGGGATTGGTGATATTTATTCGGATTCAGACAATAATTTGAGTGACAAAAGTATGGAAATGCTAATCAAAAGAATTAAATGTTACAATCCGAATTTTCCAACCTCGGGAGTCGTGATGGTGCCTACTCGTAGAAGCTAGCCAAGCCACGAACTTAAAGTCTCTAAACTCTTTTGTTTTTAATTCCTTTTCAACTAATTAAATTAACAGGGAATAAACAATTATATAACAGTGGAATATGAAATTTAGTGGAAGTCTTAAATAAATATAAAACCAAAACATCCTGAAGACCAACACATGTCTCTAAACAGAACCTGGTGTTATAACATCCACGGACTATCTAGGATTACTACAAATAAGTGTTTGAAAGAAAGGAACATAGTCTGTCTCGAGTTCAATGACAACAGAACATAAAAATTGATAAAAGAGACGCCGGGCCGGCGGACGCCAGCAAGGCTACCTCGAAGTCTCGGTGGACGGAAGGATGGCTCCCGATCTACTGCTGATGATCAAACGCTGCTCCGGGATCTGCACACATTGCAGAGTGTAGTATCAGCACAATCGACCCCATGTACTGGTAAGTGCCCGGCCTAACCCCAGCGAGGTAGTGATGAGGCTAGGACCAGACTCCAGATAAACCTGTGCAGTTATATATATACAACGGAAAATAAACAAGAATAAACAGTTTAAATGGGAGGGGAACATGCTTCGGGGAATAACAGATAAACTGGAATCTCATGTAAGGCCTCGTGAAAATCCCAACTCAAAAACCCGGACCCCGTAATGCCAAGTCAAGAGCATGTGTTAGCAATTCATCCGCGGTGCGGACCATTTTGGATTGAATAATGCATTAAAAAGTCAAGAATAAGTTTCCAGAAAAAAAATACAAAAATGTGATCCAGAATGCAGCCGCAAATCAGGTATGCGGACCGCATATCTGCCGTAGAGTTAGTCAGAATGTTGGTTAAAATTGAAGTCAACTATGCGATCGAAAATGCGGTCGCATAATCGAGATGCGGACCGCATAGTCGTCCCATATTTTCCTTCGAATTTTGTGAGGGTCAGTTCTGCGGTGCACTTTGCGACCGCAGAATGTGAATGCGGACTGCATTTCTGCAGCAGACTCAGTCAGAGTGCCCAGATTCTAGAGAGCATTTTGCGGTCCATTATGCGGACCGCATGCTTACTTTGCGATTGCAAATGCGATCACATATTTGACTCGGGGCTCCAATTTTCTAATTTTTAACCCGACCTCCCTATTGATATATCCGGTATTATAGCTCATTTTAAGCATTCTTCTGAGCATTTCTAGAGGGAGAGAGAGAGGGTTTTTAGAGAGGGAATGTCTCCCCATCAAATTACTCCATAAGATAGGGCTAAATCCTTGAAGAAAATCAAGTGAAGACCCCTAGACCTTCACCTCAAGAGGTAAGACTTCATCACCCTAACTCTTATTTTTTTTATTCTCAGATATAAGGGGTCACTAGTGAGGTGATTCATGGGTATAACAATGGGTTCCTTACATGCATATCAAACCTTAGAGTAGTGGGGGGTAGTGAGTTAAAGAGGGGTACAAAATGATATAAATTGCTCTAAAAAGGGGCCTAAGATCACATTGCACCTGTAGTGTTTGTCAATATGCTTGAACCAAGCTAGAGTCTCAATGTTATCTCTAATTCTCGATTTAATTTGTAATTCTTACTCAATAGATCGAAGTGCTAAGAGTTCCGAAAATTTGTAAAAGAGTAAGGAAATCTTTATTGAGGTATGTATGGCTAAAACCCCCTTTTACTTGAAATTAAGCACGGTTGGCCTTTATGAAAGTATGGTAAGAGTTGAATTGGTTAGTGTATTGACTGTTATTACGCATTAATTGATTTGCAATTATCTATACATGTAAGTGAAGGATTGCCTCAATGTGAATAATGTACCATTATTGATTATTAGAGAAGGATGAAAAAGTACAATTATATGTTGAACTACTTGGGCTATAAGCCATCATCGAAACAAAGGATTGTTCATGCTAGCTATGTGCTCACTTACCTGTAATTGTAACTTGAATTATTATGGTACATGTGTATATGATCACAACTTGTAAAATGAATATTGAAAAAGGAAAAAACGATGTGATAATGGTGACCATGAGCGCCAAGGAATTGATATGACATGTGTGAAATAAAGATTCAGAGGTGTTGACTAATGAGAAAGGAGTAATGCCTAGGCAAGGCAACCTAGCCGATCGGGTCGTGATCGGACACCATGCTGCACACATGGTGGTAATGTGCTGATATTGGATTCCGAATAAGGGGAAATGAAATATTGATTGAGTTATGCCTCCAATGAGGTGACCTAGCCGGTCGGGTCGTGATCGGACTCTGCTCAAGACGACGGTTGTATTGAGAACAGTGGTGAACATGTGACGAAAATGACCTAATCTATGTTTTGGAAATTGTATGAAAGGTTATATGAATTATATATTTGATATACCCATGTTATTTACTTGTACCTGTTTGATAGTTCTTTCAAATAAAATGGTGTTTAGTTATACATACTAGTACCATTCCACGGTGCTAACGCCCCTTTTGCCGGGGACGCTATATTTTTTAATGAATGTAGGCGGCTCCATAATGGATAGTGCCGATTGTGTGTAGCGGAGCATTTTCTACTCGAAGTCTTGGTGAGCCCCTTTTTCTTTCAAGGGGCTATATGGTGTATCTTTTGTTATTACAGGTTCCCACTTTTGAGGTATAGCCGGGACCTTGTTGCCGGCATAGATATGCTTATCTGTTGTATCCTGGAGGCTCCGTAGACACGGGTGTGGGTCATGTACGGGTGTTCGGGGAGTCCACTATCTATGTTGTAATCCTAAACTTGTGATTTCCATAAATTGTAACTCTAATAGAATCCTTGAAGCTAGTTTATGTACGGTAAATCTTTGTGATATGAAATGAACCAATGATGTAGTATGCACCATGTATCCTCGTCTAAAATTAATGAAAAGCATGGGTTCCATATTTATATTGATTTGGGGTAGAAAGTGTTCAGTAAGGCTTGCTCAGTCAGGTTCACTTGACTGAGCACCGGTCACGCCTCCCGAGGTTGGGGCATGACATCTCAAGAGAATTATAAGGAAACCAAAATCCGCTCTAACAAGGATAAGGAAAACAAAGACATATTTCACTTTCTTTTCACATCTCGTTGCAGACGTGCAACCCGATCCTATTTCTCATATCTTGTGGTAGGCATACCACCCGCTCCCATTTTATTATATCTCGTGGTAGGCATACCACCCGCTCCCATTTCATCATAACTTGTGGTAGAATTACCACCAGCTCCTATTTCATCAATAATTCGTGGTAGGTGTACCACCCACTCCCATTTCACTATAACTTGTGGTAGGCGTACCACCCGCTCCCATTTCATCAATAACTCATGGTAGGCGTACCACCCGCTCCCATTTCAAGTCAACACAAAGTCACAATAAAATCACGGCAAGGGAACAAAATAACATAAAAATTTCTCGGCAAGGGAACAACAATATCAAAACAACCATCCCGACAAGGGAGAATCAGCTATAACCAATCCTAGCTCAACTCCTACTCAGCTCAATTAATACCAGTACTCAAGCATAAATAAAGTCCACGAGAATAAACTAAATCTTTACTCAATATCAAGAGTCATCAGTTAAAACATCCGAAGTGTCATTTAAGAACACAACAACTATCAATTTAAGACTCACGGTCATGCTCGACACCAACGTATAGATACTCGTCACCATGCCTATACGTCGTACTCAACAAGAAGCAAATAGAAAATATGACTTAACTCCTAATCCCTCAAGCTAGGGTTAGACCGGACACTTACCTCGATGCCTTAAATACAACGCAAGTTTCAATTATAGCTTTACCCCTTGATTCCACCACCAATTCGCTCGTATCTAATCACAAATTACTTAATTACATCAATAAACGCTAAATGAATCAACCCCAATGCATGAAAATGAGTTTTTTAAAGTTTTACTCAAAAAAGTCAAAAATTGCCCCGTGCCCATATGGTCAAAACCCGAGGTTCGAAACAAAATTCGATTACCCATTCCCCCAAGAACCCAAATATATAATTTGTTTTGAAATCGAACCTCAAATTGAGGTCCAAATCCCCAATTTTTGAAAACCCTAGGTTCTACCCCAAACACCCAATTTCCCGTGTGAAAATCTTTGATTTTAGGTTGAAATCATGTCAAAAGATGTTAATGATTGAAGAAAATGAGTAAAAACTAACTTACAACCGATTTGGAAGGAGAGTTGTTCTTGGAAAATCACCCAAAGGAGTTTGTATTTTGAAAAGATGTTAAAAAATGGTTTAAAACCGGCTAAGTATAAAAAAATTGCAGGTCTCAGTTATGGGAAATGCGAACAGGGGTTCGCAACTACTGATGTGGGAATTGCTAAATATTGTTCGCATTTGCGAACACTTTGAAAATTCCGAACTTTCGCAATTATGTTAAAAAATGTCGCATTTGCGACTGACCATTCTTCGCATTTGCGAACCACTTGGACGCATTTTCGACCAGGCCTGCACAGTCCCCTTCTCGCATTTGCGATGCAAGTCTCGCATTTGCGAGACTCGCTTCACAAATGCGAAGCCTGCAGATCAGAAATACCAGAAAATTTTTCAAAGTCCAAAAATGTACTCGTGGCCTATCCAAAACTCACCCGAGCCCTCAGGGCTCCAAACCAAATATACATACAACCTCAAAAACATCCTACAGACTTATCTGTGCAATCAAATCGCCAAAATAACATCATATACGTCGAATTAAACCTCAAAATCCATGAATTCTTTCAAACTTCTTAAAACATTAAATTTTCCATTTAATGTTCGAATCACATCAAACGACATCCGTTTTCAACCATACTTTAAAAAAATGACTTAAACCATATATAAGACCTGTACTGGGCACTAGAACCAAAATACGGGCCCGATACCATCGTGTTCTAATAAGATTTCATTTCAAATTTCCTTTAACAATTTCAGAAAATAATTTTACTTAAAAATTCAATTCTCAGGTTGGGATCTCAGAATTCGATTTCAGGCATACGCCCACGTCCCATAATTTCTTACGGACCCTACGGGACCGTCAAATCACAGATCCGGGTTCATTTACCCAAACATTAACCAAAGTCAAATTAACTCATATTATAATCAAAACTTATCATTTTTCATACATTTTCATATTTAAGCTTTCCGGCTACATATCCGGACTACGCACGCAAATCAAGGTGACTCTAAATGAGGTTTTCAAAGCCTCAGAGACACAAAATTTAATTTAAAACAAGTGATGACCGTATGGGTCATCACATTATCCACCTCTATAACAACCGTTCATCCTCGAATGGACTAAATAAGGAAGTACCTGAGTCGGGGAAAAGATGGGGATAACGGCTCCGCATATCGGACTCGGACTCCCAGTTCGATGCCTCTGGAGGCTGACCTCTACTGAACACGAACAGAAGGAAAACTCTTCGGTCTCAACTAACAAATCTCCCGGTCTAGAATAGCTACCGGCTTCTCCTCATAAGATAAGTCCTTGTCCAATTGGACAGTGCTGAAATCTAACATATGGGATGGATCGTCGTGATACCTCCAAAGCATGGACACATAAAACACTGGATGCACGACTGATAAGCTCGGCGGCAATGCAAGTCTATAAGCCACCTCTCCCACTCGATCAAGAATCTCAAATGGACCAATGAATCTAGGGCTAAGCTTGCCCTTCTTCCCAAATCTCATCACGCCCTTCATAGGAGACAATTGGAGCAATACCCGCTCACCAACCATAAAAGCCACATCTCGAACCTTGCCATCTGCATAAATCTTCTGCCTGGACTGAGCTGTACAAAGCCTATCCTGAATGATCCTGACCTTGTCCAAGACCTCCTGAACCAGATTCGTACCCAACAACCAAGCCTCTCCTGGCTCAAACCATCCAACTGGAGACCGACACTGCCTAACATATAAAGCCTCATAAGGAGCCATCTGGATACTCGACTGGTAGCTGTTGTTGTAGGCAAACTCCGCTAAAGGCAAAAACTGATCCCACAAGTCTCCAAAGTCAATAACACAAGCTCGGAGCATATCCTCCAAAATTTGGATAGTCCACTCAGACTGCCCGTCTGTCTGGGGATGAAATGCTGTGCTTAACTCAACCCGTGTGCCCAACTCTCGCTGAATTACTCTCCAGAAATGCGAGGTACTTCGTACCCTGGTCCGAAATGATATATAGGGAACACCATGAAGGTGAACAATCTCCCGAATATAGATCTCAGCCAACCTCTAAGAAGAATATGAGACTGCTACCGGAAGGAAATGTGCTAACTTGGTCAGCCTATCAACATTGAACGATACTGCGTTGAACTTCTTCCGAGTCTGCGGGAATCTAGTAATAAAGTCCATAGTGATCCTCTCCCACTTCCACTCGGGAAGATCAATCCCCTGAAATAAACCACCAGGCCTCTGATGCTCGTACTTAACCTGCTAACAATTCAAACACCGAGCCACATATGAAACGATATCCTTCTTCATTCTACGCCACCAGTAATACTGCCGCAAATCTTGATACATCTTCGCGGTGCCCGAATGAATAGATTATCTGGAGTTGCAGGCCTCCTCTAAAATCAACTCTCAGAGCCCATCCATATTAGCCACACATACTCGACCTTGCAATCTCAGAACTCCATCATCATCTAAGGTAACCTGCCTGGCACCTCCGAGTTGCACCGTGTTTCTAAGGATACACAAATATGGATCATCATACTGCAGATCATGGATATGCTCTAATAATGAAGAATGAGCGATCGTGCAAGCTAACACACGAATGGGCTCAGAAACATCCAGTCTCACAAATTGATTGGCTAAAGCCTAAACATCCAAAGCAAGCTTTGAGGAGCCAAAGGGTCATCACCTATTTTCTTATCCATTCTGTGCTTCCGAGGCCTTGAAAACCTCATTTAGAGTCGCCTCAATTTGCGTGTATAGTCCTGCCGCGGAGCCGAATAGCTACATGAAATTATATGAAAAATGCTAAATATTGATATTAAAATAAATAAATTTGATTTTAGTCAAATGTTTGGGTAAACGGATTCGGACCCATGATTTGACTGTCCCGGAGGGTCCGTAGGAAAATATGGGACTTAGGCATATGCCCGAAATCGAATTTCAAGGTCCCGAGCCCGAGAAATAAATTTTTAAAAGAAATTATTTTTTTTGAAATTCTTAAGGAAAATTGAAATGATATTTGATTAGAATGTGTTGGTATCGGGCCCGTATTTTCGTTCCGGTGCCCGGTACAGGTCTTATATATGTTTTAAGTCCTTCCTGTAAAGTTTGGTCAAAATCGGACGTTGTTTTTTGTGTTTCGGACTTAAAGTTATAAAAAGTGAAACTTGATGAAGTTTTGGGAAAATTCATGATTTTGAGGTTTGATTCCTTGTTTTTGAGGTTATTTAGGCGATTTGATCGCACAGATAAGTTCGTATGATATTGTTGAGTTAGTGCATGTGTTTGGTTAGGAGCCCCGAGGGCTCGGGAGTATTTCAGAGGTGTTTCAAAATGGTTTTTGGGTTAAGAAAAGTTGCAGGTTTTATGCTGTTAGTGCCTAGGGATTTTACCCTTTGCGTTCGCGTGGACTCACTCGCAAACGCGTAAGGCAAAATCCCAGGTGCCATGTTGTCTTCATCGCGAACGCGAAGCTCAGGGGGGAAGACCCTTCGCGAACGTGGCCCATTACTCGTGAATGCATGGGTTGAGGGGGAGGGGTCTCCAATTTTAAGCTATGCGAACACGACCCTGAGGATGCGAACACGAGGGTTCGAGGAGATACTTCTTCACGAACGCAAGCCCACGCACGCGAACGCGAGGGTCCCATCGCGAATGCGTAGGTTTAATTCGTCCAGTTATTTTTTAAAAAAACTTCAGAATAGTAGCTACGAGATTTTCATATCACTTCACGAACTCCTTCTTCTCCAAGGTTCTAGGGAAACTTTTGGAGCATTTCTTCACCAAAGTTTCTTGGGTAAACAATGTTTAACTCATTTTCTTCATTTTCAATCATCATCCATTGGAATCCTAGGCCTAAAACATGTAATTAAGGGTAGAAATTGGGGATTTGGATAGAGTTAGGGCTTTTTGATTTTTCTTGATTTAGACCTCGTTTTGGGGTCGAATTTGAAAACAAATTATATATTCGGGCTCGTGGGTGAATGGGTGATATAATTTTGGTCAGAACCTCGTGTTTTGACCAAGCAGGCCCGGGGTCGATTTTTGGGATTTTGGGAAGAATGCTTCGAAAGCTATAATTAGGCATTGGATTCGATTTGTTTAGCATGTATTGATGTTATGAAGTCGTTTATGTATAGATTTGATTGATTTGGAGCCGAATTCAAAAGGAAAGGTGGTTATTGAGGATTGAATTGGCCGTGGAAGTTTGAGGTAAGTATTTGGTCTAACCCTAGCTTGAGGTATTAGGAGTTGAGTCCTATTTGCTATGTGGTAATTGTCAAATACGACATATAGGCATGGTGACGAGTATCTATACATTGGTGTCTAGCATGACCGTGAGTCTTTAAATTATGAATATCTTGATTTTGTTGTATTTCTCTTAGCTTGGTGATGATTCCTATTTGTTGTGAAAAGCTTGTGAAAGGAAATTGTGACCTATGAACATCGAGGAGCACCGGCTTAAGTTATATTGCAATTGTGAACATATATGAAATGGTTGAACCCTTTGGAGTATTGGCTCAAGTGGTAAAGTGAGATATGAAATAAAAGTGAAAGAAAGAGAAACAATATTTAAATTGTTCCCTTGCCGGGATATTGTTGCTTGTTGGTTATTTTCCCTTGCCGAGACATTGAGATTATTGATGTTGTACCCTTGCCAGGATTTACATGTTTCAATTGTGTTCCCTTGTGGGGATTTCTATTATTATTTTGTTTATTCCCTTAACCTTGTTTGTGATTGTTGTTTGGGTGAGGAAGAGTGTTAAAGTACGAATGGTGATATCGTGCATTGTTTGTTTATTGTGAGGAAAGAGTCTAAAGCACGAAGGGTGATGCCGTGCATTATTTGCTTATTGTGAGGAAAGAGAGTAAAGCACGAAGGGTGATGCCGTGCCGCACGATGTACCATTCCGTGCCAATTCTATTGATTACATGTGATGAAGCGAGTAAAAGCACAAAGGGTGATGCCGTGCACATTTTGTCATATCATTGCTTGGTAAGGATGAGAGCAAAAACATGAAGGGTGATGCCGTGCGCTTATTGATTTTCGATGCTTTGTTTATGATTGGCTTTGTTGTTTTCCTTCGTAATCTGGTAATTTTATTCGGAGTTATTGTTTTCCCCACAGCATGCTCCCCCTCCCATATTGATTGGTTATCCCTGTATCTCTATTTCCGCTGTATATATATATATATATATATATATATATATATATATATATATATATATATATATATATATATATATATATATATATATATATATATATATAGACATAACTACACATGTTTATGTGGTGGTCTGATCTATCCTCGTCACTACTTCGCCGGGGTTAGGCTAGGCACTTACTAGCACATGGGGTCGGTTGTGAAGATACTACACTCTGTGTTCTTTTGCACAGATCCAAGCATTGGACAGTAGCAGCAGCATGTGAGT
Organism: Nicotiana glauca; assembly: GCA_026770625.1. Classification (NCBI taxonomy): domain Eukaryota; kingdom Viridiplantae; phylum Streptophyta; class Magnoliopsida; order Solanales; family Solanaceae; genus Nicotiana; species Nicotiana glauca. The sequence goes on from MU733406.1 coordinate 49,187, forward strand.
TAGCCTTCAGTCCAGCGAGACACCGAGGTAGCCTTGCAGGCGTCCGCCTGCCCGGTGTCTCCTCTATCTTTTATTTTAGTTTGTTATCTCATGTATTCGAGACAAATAGCTTGTACTTTTCTTTCAAACGGTTGTATTTAGTACTCTTAGTGGTTCATGAGTATGTGACACCGGTTCTTGGGTAGAGGTTATGTTGATTTTTCGCATTATTGTTCAGATTCTTTAATTTAAGACTTCTGCTTATTTACTTTATTCCGTTGTTTTCATAATATTACTGATAATTGTTAAAAGAAGTAAATCATTTAATGAAAAAGGTATTTAAGGGTTGGCTTGCCTAGATCTCATTAGTTGGCGCATTACGACTTTCGAGGTTGGAAAATCCAGATCGTGGCAAGTTGGTATCACAACTCTAGGTTGTATAGGTCTCACAACTCACGGACAAGCTTAGTAAAGTCTGAGGGATCGGTATGAAGACATCTGTATTTATCCCCCAGAGGCTACAGAGTTAGGAAAAGTTTCACATTTGTTCTTTCTTGTTGTGCGGTTTGGTTTTTCAATGCTAATTGAATTTCTACTCTGATTTTTTGCAGATGGCGAGAACACGTGCTTCCTCATCTTTTGATCAGCAGTCCGAGCCCTAGGCAGCTCCCGCTAGGCAGGGGGCGAGGCCGAGGCCGTGCTAAAGGCTAAGGTAGGGGCAGAGCTCAGCCCCGAGCAGCAGCACCAGTAGTGGAGCCTCAGGTTGACTTTGATGAGGAGGTTTCGGCCCCAGTCCCAGCCCAAGTATTTCTGGTAGGCCCACCTCAGGTCCTAGAGGGGTTTATTACTACCCCAGTTCTTCAGGATGCTCTGGTCTGGTTGGTGGGTCTTATGGAGAGTGTCACCCCAGCGGGTTTGCTTCCTGTAAAACCAGCCGTCTCTCAGGCTGGAGGAGGGGCCCAGACTCCTGCTACTCATACTCCAGAGCAGGTAGCTCCCCCGATTCAGACTCTAGTAGTTCAGCTAGTTGGAGCAGCTCAGCCGGGTGTGGTAGCCCAAGCTGGTGTTGGGGCCGTTATGTCTGCCGATGCTTTATAGAGGTTGGATAGGTTCACCAAGCTTTTCACTACTACCTTTAATGGTGCATCTACCGAGGATCCTCAGGATTATTTGGACAGCTACCACGATGTTCTTCGGAACATGGGTATTGTTGAGACCAATGGGGTTGATTTCGCTACATTCCAGTTGTCTGAATTTTCCAAGACTTGGTGGAGGGATTATTGTTTAGCTAGACCAGCAGGATCTCCAGCCTTGACCTAGGAGTCGTTCACTTATATATTTCTGGAGAAGTTTCTCCCTATTACACAACGAGAGGCCTATCGGAGGCAGTTCAAGCGTCTCCATCAGGGATCCATGACGGTCACCTGGTACGAGACCAGATTTATTAAGTTGGCCCGCCACTCTATTATTATACTTCCCATTGAGGGAGAGAGAGAGTGAGATGTTTTATTGATGGACTCATTTAGCCTATTCGTCTCTAGATGGCTAGAGAGGCTGGGAGCGATATATCCTTTAAAGAGGCAGCCAATATGGCCTGGAGGATTGAGATGGTCTTGCCACAGGGGGTGGTCATAGAGCAGACAAGAGACCCCGTCAGTTAGGCCGATTCAGTGGTGCCTCATCTGGAGGCAGAGATTTGTATGATAGGGGTTAGCCTTCTAGGCCTTTCCAGTCAGCCCTCCAGATTTCTCAGGGTGCCCCAGGTGGCCGTGGTTCTCATGCTCACTATTCTGATCAACATCCATTCAGTGCACTGCCAACTCCTATCAGTGCACCCCCGCTTTAGAGTTTCCGTGATGGTCATTTAGGTTGATAGGGCCAGCAAACTTAGTAGCCGAGCACTTGTTATACTTGTGGTGACACGGGTCATATTGCGAGATTTTTCCCTCGAGCATCGAGCAGTTCTCGCCACCAGGGTTTTCGTGCCATGGTTCAGGCACCAGGTGCTCCACAGCCCGCCCAGCCAGCTAGAGGTGGGGGTAGAGGTGCCAGAGGTGGAGGTAGAGGTCATAGAGATGGAGCTCAGACTGCCAGAGGTTGAGGCCAGCCAGCAGCAGGCCATCCCGAAGAGGTAGATCAGAGTGGTGGAGCCCAGCCCCGATGTTATGCTCTTCAGGCTAGGCCCAAGGCAGAGGCTTTAAACGTGGTCATTACAGGTACGGTTCTAGTTTGTGATAGAGATGCTTCAGTATTGTTAGATCTTGGGTCTATCCATTCGTATGTGTCATCCTATTTTGCCCCGTATTTGGTCATGCCTAGTGATGCATTGGGTATTCCTGTTTATGTGCCTACAACGATGAGTGATTCTATCGTGGTCGATCGAGTCCATCATTCCTGTGTTGTGGTGATTGGGGATCTGGAGACTCGTGTAGATTTGTTTCTTTTAGATATGGTCGACTTTGATATTATATTGGGGATGGGCTGGTTATCACCCTATCATGCTATCTTGGACTGCCATGCCAAGACTATGACTTTAGCTTTATCGGGTATTCCTCGTTTAGAGTGGAGAGGGACTCCTGGTCATTCTACCCGCAGTGTTATATCGTATGTGAAGGCTCGGCGTATGGTCGAGAAGGGGTGTTTGGCCTATTTAGCCTATGTTCGGGATTCTAGTGTTGAGGTTCCCTCTATTGATTCTGTGCCTATTGTTTGTGAGTTCCCCGATGTTTTTCCTTCAGACCTGCCGGGTATGCCGCCCGATAGGGATATTGATTTCTGCATTAATTTGGTTCCAGGCACTCAGCCCATTCGATCCCACCATATCGTATGGCCCCGCCAGAGTTGAAAGAGTTAAAGGAACAATTGCAGGATTTGCTTGAGAAGGGTTTCATTAGACCCAATGTCTCACCTTGGCGTGCGCCGGTGTTATTTATCAAGAAGAAGGATGGGTCAATGAGAATGTGTATTGATTACCGACAATTAAACAAGGTAATGATCAAGAATAAGTATCCACTACCAAGGATTGATGATTTGTTCGACTAGCTTCAGGGTGCCAGGGTATTCTCCAAGATTGACTTGCGATCTGGCTACCATCAGTTGAGAATTAGGGCATCCGATGTCTCCAAGAAAGCCTCTACACTCGGTATGGGCATTATGAGTTCTTGGTTATGTCATTCGGGTTGAAAAATGCCCCAGCAGCTTTCATGGACTTGATTAACTGAGTGTTCATGCCTTATTTGGATGCATTCATGATAGTTTTCATTGATGATATATTGATATATTCCCGCAGCCAGGAGGAGCACGAGCAGCACCTTATAGTGGTTCTTCAAACTCTGAGGGATAGTTAGTTATATGCGAAGTTCTCCAAGTGTGAATTCTTGTTGGGTTCAGTTGCATTTCTTGGTCATGTCGTATCAGTAGAAGGTATTCAGGTGGACCCAAAGAAGATTGAGGCAGTCAAGAACTAGCCTAGACCAGCATCAGCTATAGAGATTCAGAGTTTTTTGGGGTTGGCAGGCTACTATCGACGGTTTGTAGAGGGGTTTTCATCTATTACAGCCCCGATGACCAGATTGACCGAAAAGGGTGCCAGTTTAGATGGCCGGGTGAGTGTGAGGTGAGCTTTCAGAGGCTCAAGACAACTCTGACTACGGCACCGGTGTTGGTTTTGCCCACGGGTTAAGGGCCTTATACAGTCTATTGTGATGCTTCCAGTGTTGGGCTTGGAGCAGTGTTGATGCAGGAGGGAAAGGTCATTGCCTATGCTTCGAGGTAGTTGAAGATTCATGAGAAAAACTATCTGGTGCATGATTTAGAGTTGGTAGCCATAGTTCACGCATTAAAGATTTGGAGTCATTATCTGTATGGCGTGGCATGTGAGGTGTTCACCGATCATAAAAGTCTTCAGTACTTGTTCAATCAAAATGAGTTGAATTTTAGGTAGAGGAGGTGGTTGGAGTTGTTGAAGGATTTTGATATCACTATCTTATATCACTCGGGAAAGGCCAATGTGGTGGCCGATGCTTTGAGTAGGAAGTCAGATAGTATGGGCAGTCTTGCTTAAATTTAGGTCAGTCAGAGGCTGCTTGCTTTGGATGTTAAGGCCTTGGTCAATCGATTCATGAGGTTGGATATTTCTGAGCCTATGCGTGTATTAGCTTGCACGGTCGCTCGTTCTTCATTATTGGAGCATATGCGTGATCGCTAGTTTAATGATCCCCATTTGTGTATCCTGAGAGACACAGTGCAGCAAGGAGGTGCCAAGCAGGTAACCTTAGATGATGATGGAGTTTTGAGATTGCAGGGTCGAGTATGTGTGCCTAATATGGATGGGCTCCGAGAGTTGATTTTAGAGGAGGTCCATAGTTCCCGGTACTCTATTTATCCGGGTGCCGCGAAGATGTATCAGGATTTGAGGCAGCATTACTGGTGGCATAGAATGAAGAAGGATATCATAGCATATATGGCTCGTTGTTTGAATTGTCAATAGGTTAAGTAGGAGCATTAGAGGCCTGGTAGTTTATTTCAGAGGATTGAGATTCCCGAGTGGAAGTGGGAGCGGATCACTATAGAATTTCTTACTAGACTTCCGCTAACCTGGAAGAAGTTCGATGCGATATGGGTCATTGTTGATTGGCTGACCAAGTCAGCTCATTTCATTCCTGTGGCAGTCTCTTATTATTCTTAGAGGTTTGCTGAGATTTATATTAGGAAGATTGTTCGCCTTCATGGTGTTCACGTGTCTATCATTTCGGATTGGGGTACACAGTTTACCTCGCGCTTCTGGAGAGCAGTTCAGCGAGAGTTGTGCACACGGGTTGAGTTGAGCACAACATTTTATCCCCAGACGGACGGTCAGTCAGAGCGGACAATTCAGATTTTTGAGGATATGCTTCGAGCTTGTGTTATTAACTTTGGAGTTTCGTGGGATCAGTTCTTTCCTTTAGCCGAGTTTGCCTACAACAACAGCTACCAGTAGAGCATCCACATGGCTTCTTATGAGGCTTTATATGGTGGGAGGTGTCGGTCTCTGGTTGGATGGTTTGAGCTGGGAGAGGATCATTTATTGGGTACGGATTTGGTTCAGGAGGCCTTGAACAAGGTCAGGATCATTCAGGATAGGCTTCGTTCAGCTCAGTCCAGGCAAAAGAGCTATGCAGACCGCAAGGTTCGAGATGTGGCTTTTATGGCCGGTGAGCGGTTATTGCTCCGAGTGTTGCCTATGAAAGGCGTGATGAGATTTGGGAAGAAGGGCAAGCTTAGCCCCAGGTTCATTGGTCCGTTTGAGATTCTTGATCGAGTGGGAGAGGTGGCTTATAGACTTGATTTGTTGTCGAGCTTATCAGCCGTACATCCAGTGTTTTATGTGTCCATGCTTCGGAGGTATCACGGCGATCTAACCCACGTGTTAGATTTCAGCACTGTCCCGTTGGACAAGGACTTGTCTTACGAGGAGGATCCGTTGGCTATTTTAGACCGGCAAGTTCGTTAGTTGAGATCCAAGAGTTTCCCTTTTGTTCATGTTCAGTGGAGAGGTCAGCCTCCTGAGGCATCAACCTGGGAGTCCGAGTCTGATATGCGGAGCCCTTACCCTCATCTATTCCCCGACTCAAGTACTTCCTTCTTCTGTCCGTTCGAGGATGAACGGTTATTTTAGAGGTGGAGAATGTGATGACCCAAAGGGTCATCACCTATTTTCTTATCCATTCTATGCTTCTGAAGCCTCAAAAACCTCATTTAGGGTTGCCTCGATTTGCATGCACAATCCGGGCACGTAGCCGAAAATCTTAAATATGAAATTCTGTGAAAAATGCTAAGTTTTGATATTAAAATGAATAAATTTGACTTTGGTCAACTTTTTGGGTAAATGGACCCAGACCCGTGATTTGACGGTCCCGGAGGGTCCATAGGAAAATATGGGATACGCCCGTAATCAAATTTCGAGGTCCCGAGCACGAGAAATGAATTTTTAAAAGAAATTGTTTTTCTGAAAATTTTAAGGAAAATTGAAATGATATTTGATTAGAATGTGTTGGTATCGGGCCCGTATTTTCGTTCTGGCGCCCGGTACATGTCTTATATATGTTTTAAGTCCTTCCTGTAAAGTTTGGTCAAAATCGAACGTCGTTTGACGTTTTTCGGACTTAAAGTTCTAAAAAGTGAAACTAGATGAAGTTTTGGGAAAGTTCATGATTTTGAGGTTTGATTTCTTGTTTTGGAGGTTATTTAGGCGATTTGATCGCACAGATAAGTTCAGGTGATGTTGTTGAGTTAGTGCATGTGTTTGGTTAGGAGCCCCGAGGGTTCTGGAGTGTTTCAGAGGTGTTTCGAAATGTTTTTTGGCTTAAGAAATGTTGCAGGTTTTCTGCTGTTAGTGCCCAGGGATTTTACCCTTCGCATTCGCGTGGACTCACTCGTGAACGCATAAGGCAAAATCCCAGGTGCCATGTTGTCTTCATCACGAACGTGAAGCTCTAGGGGAAAGACCCTTCGCGAACGCGGCCCATTACTCGCGAATGCATAGGTTGAAGGGAGGGGTCTCCAATTTTAAGCTATGCGAATGCGACTCTGAGGACACGAATGCGAGGGCTAGAGGAGCTACTGCTTCGCGAATGCGAGCCCATGCATGCGAACGCGAGGGTCCCATTGCGAATATGTAGGTTTAATTCGTTCAGTTATTTTTTTAAAAAACTTAAGAACAACAGCTACGAGATTTTCATATCATTTCACGAACTCCTTCTTCTCCAAGGTTCTAGGGCAACTTTTGGAGCATTTCTTCACCAAAGTTTCTTGGGTAAACAATGTTTAACTCGTTTTCTTCATTTTCCATCATCATCCATTGAAATTCTAGGCCTAAAACAAGTAACTAAGGGTAGAAATTGGGGGATTGGGTAGAGTTAGGGCTTTTTGATTTTTCTTGATTTAGACCTCGTTTTGGGGTCGAATTTGAAAACAAATTATATATTCGGGCTTGTGGGTGAATGGGTGATATGACTTTGGTCCGAACCTCGTGTTTAGACCAAGTGGGCCCGAGATCGATTTTTGGAATTTTGGGAAGAATGCTTGGAAAGCTATAATTAGGCGTTGGATTCAATTTGATGTTATGAAGTCGTTTGTGTATAGATTTGATTGATTTGGACCCAAGTTCGAAAGGAAAGGCGGTTATTGAGGAATGAATTGGCCGTGGATGTTTGAGGTAAGTGTTTGGTCTAACCCTAGCTTGAGGTATTAGGAGTTGAGTCCTATTTGCTATGTGGTAATTGTCAAGTACGATGTATATGCATGGTGACGAGTATCTATACGTTGGTGTCTAGCATGACCATGAGTCTTTAAATTATGAATATCTTGCTTTTGTTGTATTTCTCTTGCCTTGGTGATGATTCCTATTTGTTGTGAAAAGCTTGTGAAAGGAAATTGTGACTTATGAACATCGAGGAGCACTGGCTCAAGTTATATTGCAATTGTGAACGTATATGAAATGGGTGAACCCTTTGGAGCATTGGCTCAAGTGGTAAAGTGAGATATGAAATAAAAGTGAAAGAAAGAGAAACAGTATTTAAATTGTTCCCTTGCCCCGATAATGTTACTTGTTGGTTATTTTCCCTTGCCGAGACGTTGAGATTATTGATGTTGTACCCTTGTCGGGATTTACTTATTTCAATTTTGTCCCCTTGCCGGGATTTCTATTATTATTTTATTATTCCTTTACCCTTGTTTGTGATTGTTGTTTGGGTGATGAAGAGTGTTAAAACACGAAGGGTGATGCCGTGCATTGTTTGTTTATTGTGAGGAAAGAGTGTAAAGCATGAAGGGTGATGCCGTGCATTATTTGCTTATTGTGAGGAAAGAGAGTAAAGCACGAAGGGTGATGCCATGCCGCACGATGTACTGTTCCGTTCCAATTCTATTGATTACATGTGAGGAAGAGAGTAAAAGCACAAAGGGTGATGCCGTGCACATTTTGTCATATCATTGATTGGTAAGGATGAGATCAAAAGCACGAAGGGTGATGCCGTGCACTTTTTGATTTCCGATGATTTGTTTATGATTGAGCTTTGTTGTTTTCCTTCGTAATCTGGTAATTTTATTCGGAGTTATTATTTTCCCCATAGCATGATCCTCCTCCCATATTGATTGGTTATCCCCGTATCTATATTTCCGCTGTATATATATACATAACTGCACAGGTTTATGTGGTGGTCTAGTCTATCCTCGTCACTACTTCACCGGGGTTAGGCTAGGCACTTACCAACACATGGGGTCGGTTGTGCAGATACTACAATTCGTGCTCTTTTGCACAGATCCAGGCATTGGACAGCAGCAACATGAGAGTTAGCCTTCAGTCCATCGAGACTTCGAGGTAGCCTTGCAGGCATCCGCATGCCCATCGTCTCCTCTATATTTTATTTTAGTCCGTTATCTCGTGTATTCGAGACAAACAGTTTGCACTTTTCTTTCAAACAGTTGTATTTAGTACTCTTAGTGGTTCGTGAGTACGTGAACCAGTTCTTGGGTAGAGGTTATGTTGATTTTCTGTATTATTGTTCAGATTCTTTAATTTAAGACTTTCGCTTATTTACTTTATTCTGTTGTTTTCATGATATTACTGATAATTGTTAAAAAAAGTAAATCAGTTAATGAAAAAGGTAGTTAAGGGTTGGCTTGCCTAGCTCTCATTAGTAGGTGCCATCACGTCTCTCGAGGGTGAGAAATCCGGGTCGTGACACAAGCGGTCTCTCACCGACCAGAATATAAGCAAGACTGCCCATACTGGCTGAGTTTCTACTCTAAGCATCAGCCATCACATTGGCCCTTCCTGGATGATATAGAATGGTGATATAATAATTTTTCAACAACTCCAACCACCTTCTATGCCTCAAATTCAACTCCTTTTGCTTGCACAAATACTGAAGACTCTTGTGATCCGTGAACACCTCGCATGCCACGCCATACAGATAATGCCTCCAAATCTTCAATGCGTGAACTATGGCTGCCAACTACAAATCATAAACCGGATAGTTCTTCTCGTGAATCTTCAACTGCCGTGAAGCATAGGCAATTACCTTGACATCCCGCATTAACACTGCTCCAAGTCCAACACGAGATGCATCACAATAAACTGTATAAGGCCCTGAACCCGTGGGCAAAACCAACACCGGTGCCGTAGTCGGAGTTGTCTTGAGCTTCTAAAAGCTCGCCTCACACTCATCTAACCACCTAAACTGGGCACCCTTCTGGGCCAATCTGGTCATCGGGGCTGCAATAGATGAAAACCTCTTCACGAACCGACGATAGTCGCCTACCAATCCCAAGAAACTAAAATCTGTATAGCTGATGCTGGTCTAGGCCAGTTCTTGACTGCCTCAATTTTCTTCGGATCAACCTGAATAATCTCTGCTGACACCACGTGACCCAGAAATGCAACTGAACTCAACCAGAACTCACACTTCGAGAACTTTGCATATAACTGACTGTCCCTTAGAGTCTGAAGAACCACTCTAAGGTGGTAGTCGTGCCCCTCCTGGCTGCAGGAATATATCAATATATCATCAATGAAGACTATCAAGAAACAAATCAAAATAAGGCCTGAACACTCGGTTCATCAAATCCATAAAAGCTGCTGGGGCATTTGTCAACCTAAATGACATAACCAAAAACTCATAATGCCCGTACCGAGTGCGGAAAGCTGTCTTAGGGACATCGGATGCCCTAATCATCTACTGATGGTAGCCAGATCTCAATTCAATCTTTGAAAATACCTTGGCACCCTGAAGTTGATCGAACAAATCATCAATTCTCGGCAGCGGATACTTATTCTTGATTGTTACCTTGTTCAACTGCCGGTAATCAATGCACATTCTCATTGACCTATCCTTCTTCTTGACAAACAGCAGTGGTGCACCCCAAGGCAAAATACTGGGTCTAATGAAACCCTTTTCAAGAAAATCCTGCAACTGTTCCTTTAGTTCTTTCAACTCAGGCAGGGCCATACAATATGGCAGAATAGAAATGGGCTGAGTGCCTAGACCCAAATCAATTCAAAAGTCAATATCCCTATCGGGTGGCATACCCGATAGGTCTGAAGGGAAAACATCAAGAAACTCACGAACAATGGGCACATAATCAATAGAGGAAACCTCAGCACCTGAATCACGAACATATCCTAAATAGGCCAAACACCCCTTCTCGACCATACGCCGAGCCTTCATATACGAAATTATACTGCAGGTATAATGACCAGGAGTCCCTCTCCACTCTAAACAGGGCATATCCGGTAAAGCTAAGGTCACAATCTTGGCATGACAGTCCAAGATAGCGTGGTAAGGTGATAACTAGTCCATCCCCAATATAATATTGAATTCAACCATGTCTAAAAGCAGTAAATCTACACGAGTCTCAAGACCCCCAATCATCATAATACAAGAACGATGGACTCGATCGACCATAATAGAATCACCCACCGGTGTAGACACACAAACAGGAACACTCAATGAATCACTAGGCATGAACAAGTACGGTACAAAATAAGTTGACACATACGAATACGTAGACCCTGGATCAAATAACATTGAAGCATCTCTATCACAAACCAGAACCATACCTGTAATAACTGCATCTGAAGCCTTAGCATGGGGCCTAGCCTGAAGAGCATAACATCGAGGCTGGGCCCCACCATCCTGAACCACATCTTTGGGTCGGCCTGCTGCTAGGTGGCCTCCACCTCTAGCGGCCTGAGCTCCACCTCTAGTACCTCTACCTCCACCTCTGGCACCTTTACCCCCACCCCTAGCTGGCTAGGTGGGTTGTTGAACACGTGGTGCCTGTACCATGGCATGAGAACTCTGATGCTGAGAACCACCTGGTGTGTGAGGGCAATACCTAGAAATGTGCCTCGTGTCGCCATAAGTAAAACAAGCCCTCGCCTGCTGGGGCTAACGACCCTAGAAACTCTAAAGCGGTGGTGCACTGATAGGTGTTGGTGGTGCACTGAAGGACTGTTGATCGAAATACCGCGTCTGAGGACCACGGCTACCTGAAGCGCCATGAGAAACCTGAAGAGCCAACTGAAAGGGCCTAGGAGGATGGCCTCTACCATATAAATCTCTACCTCCAGACGAGGTTTCACTGAATCTTCCTTAATGTCGGGGCCTCTTGTTTGCCCCATGACCACCCCCTGTGATAGTACCATCTCAATTCTCTGGGCCACATTGGCCGCGTCCTGGAAGGATATCTCACTCCCAGTCTCTCTAGCCATCTGGAGATGAATCGGCTGAATGAGTCCATCAATAAACCGTCTCACCCTCTCCCTCTCAGCGGGAAGTATAATAAGGGCATGGTGACCCAAATCTATGAATCTGGTCTCGTTTTGGTTGATAGTCTGAAGTTGCTCAAACTGCCTCCGATAGGCCTCTCACTATGTAATAGGGAAAAAATTCTCCAGAAACAGCTGTGTGAACTGCCCCCAGGTCAAGGCTGGTGATCCTGCTGGTCTAGCTAAGCAATAATCCCTCCACCAAGTCTTAGCGGATCCAGACAAGCAAAATGTAGCAAAATCAACCCCATTTGTCTCGACAATCCCCATGTTCCAAAGAACCTTGTGACAACTGTCCAGATAATCCTAGGGATCCTCCGTAGGTGCACAACTGAAGGTAGTAGTGAAGAGATTGGTAAACCTATCCAATCTCCACAAAGCATCTGTAGACATGACTGTACCATCGCCGGTCTGAGGTACCACACCCGGCTGAACCGCTCCAACAGGCTGAGCCGCTGGCCTGGGAAGCTACCTGCTCTGGAGTGCGAGTAGCAGGAGTTTGGCTCCTTCTCCAGCTTGAGATACAGCTGGTGCTACAGGAAGTAAACCTGCTCGGGTGATGTCACACCTCTTTTTTCGCTACTACACCCCCGTAGGGGTATAATAAAAGGAGTTTTCCCAATTAAAGGACAATCGAAATGGGATTCGTTTATTAAAAGATTCAGAGTCGCCACTTGGGAGATTTATGGTGTCCCAAGTCACCAGTTTGAATCCCGAATCGAGAAAGGGGTTTGACTCTGTATTACAGTCGCGAACTAGAAATCCGAATAAGGAATTCTGTTAACCCGGGAGAAGGGGTTAGGCACTCCCGAGTTCCGTGGTTCTAGCACGGTCGCTCAACTGCTATATTTGGCAAAACTCTAATTTTAATACATGTTATCCTATTGTGCAATTTTTTTTTTAAAAAAAATTTACCGCTTTTAGTCGATTATTAAGAAAGTGAATGTCGTTTAAGAACGTGTTTTCGGACCACGTCACATGAAATGCACTCAGATCCTCGACACATTCTTATTCGTCATTTTGGGATTTGGATTTGGGTCGCATGAAATGCACACCCATAGTTAGGAAGGTAAAATTATTTAAAACGCGCCTAAAGAGACTAACGCATTATTATCTTTGGGGAAGGCCGTGAAATTCGCTAAACGGCCCATCCCAAATTCTAAGTATTTCAGTACAACCAATTACTGAGGGCCCCGCAATTTGTCATTATGTTTGGTGAGGCTCATCTCATATTTTATTTGAAGGTCCATCTAAGGCGACTACGATTGTCTATTCATAATTTGTCTCTATCAAGCTAATTAATTGGCGCGTACAAATTCAAACCTCAAATTCAAGTCCGAATTCAAACAAAACGGAGGACCCTTTTAATTTGAACTCGCCACCTAATTTGAAGCCCAAACTTATAATTTCAAATCAATTCCCCATGTCCTATACACTTTTATAAAGGGTTTTAATTTGTAATAACCTTGTGGGCCCTGGGAATTGGCCCAAACGAGAAAAGTGTTCAAACTGACATGGGCCCGCACAAGCAGAAAATGGTGCAAACTAAAGAGAAGCCCAGGTTGCTGTGACGCCCAAGCCAATATTCAAAATAGCAGGGTATTGAATGCAGTAATTAATTCTAAAACAGGGATGTTCAGCATAACTAACTACACCTTAAATACATTTATCCAAACAGCTTAACCAATTGTCAATTTACGAATTAGCTCAAGATGCCTGAAGAGTAACCATTTATCCTATGAAATCACGTTTGTTTTTACTAACCATTATCAATCATAACTTCAGGATTACACTACCAATTATTAACACAAGTGAAGATCATGTTTGATACAGCTGACATGTGCTATTAACCTAGAGCAATTCGAGTACTAACCACAAAGAAGGATCTGTTAACTAATTTTCTAAATTCACACTACTCACTAACATTGAAAATTAACTAGTCACTGCAATGAAGCTATATCATGCTGATTTTCTATTTTTTTTTATCACAACACTAAAATGAAACCTGAATTAAACTACACTAAAATAGTCTGGGACAGTCCAAATCATACATTGTAGCTTTTAGCTCAGCTATGCATACAGGAATAACAGTGAACTACTAATCAAGTTACAAAATTATATAAACATACAAAATTGTTAAAAAACACAACAGAACAATATCAGAATTTGGCTCCAACTTCATTTCACATTTTCAACAAGCGATGCTACATCAAATCAGTCTCGAAGTGTACCTGGATTTTGAGTACTAGCAAAAGAGAAGGAGATCAACAACAGTGAAGTAACAAGCAACACTTAGAATCAACAACAACAAGCAGCAGAAGTTGAATCATAGCCAGAAATGCATTCAAACAACTCCAGTGAAGTCCGAAATCAAACAGGAGCAAACTTCAACCATAAACGACTCAAATACGATCATTTGAGCTAGGAATTGAATCTAAGTATACCAACTAACCCTCAACAATCAGAATCACACTTGACTAAGCCTCAATTGGACTCGAAGGAACCAAATCAGAACCAGGACCCAATGGAACAGTATTTTGATCCTTCTGGAAACAAATTTTTTTTGATTTTTGGTTTTTTAGAACTAGATCTAGAACTGGATTTTAAAATTCAGACTTACAGTTGATGGAAATCTGAAGATTGAGTTTTGGGGGGGGGGGGGATT